>JALIZH010027818.1:0-32570 GCA_030522465.1 Rhipicephalus appendiculatus
ACTGGCGCTTCTTTCGTGTTCTGATGTGTATATGAACATTCAAAGTAAGGAGCAGCGCCAGTAGCTTCTAAAAACACTTAATGCACATTTTCTTACATGAATGAAGCTCACTACATATCTTTTCGTCCGTGCTAGTATTACGCTATTGCGCAAATTTATTAGATGCGAAGCATCTTATGCTCGGGGCTCTGTCCGTCCCTCCCATGTCCCGCGTCCCCCCGTCCCCCGTCCCGCGTCCCGCGTCCGGCCACTTTCATGAAGTTCCGCGGTATGAAGATAACGGAGCACCCGGACCGCTGCCGTGAAATGAGAGCGGCGACGTTCCTCCCGCTCAAGCTAATTATCTCCCCGATGCTTCGCATCCACACATGGTTCCCTTTAGCGGGGAGATGGGGAATTTTTTTTTATTCGGCAGTTCTTGTGTTGTCATAATTGAACCGGTACCCAGGGTATCTCCATCGATGCCATCTAGAGATATGAACTCTGCAGAGGGTGCCTCGTGTTCACTTAGATTCCTTTTCAATTTTTCTTCAATTTGCGAAATAGCCGCCGAGTGCTAAAGGGAATAGGGAGTTGTTATGGCTCAGACTCTTGAGAAAAGTTAGCGCACAGTTAGCAAAGGTATGTATTTACTAGTTTCAAATGTATTTTAATAAATGCGAAGCATTTCTTAGCGAACTTCGACGACTTTGAGCGTATCTATCTATCTATCTAGCTTTCTATATATCTATCTAGCTATCTATCTATCTAGCCGCCTGCGACTTTGTGCTCTCCTGGCCGTATCGTTAATGGGATTTATACCAAATTTGGTATGGGATAACATGACTGTATGACGAACATAAATGGCTGGTCATATCATGAAAATCATGACTAACTTGGCATGAAAGGTATGATTTACATGCCACGCTCATGGCGCGTTCGCGGCCGTTTCGTTAGCTTGATATACACCAAATTTGGGATTGAGTGACGCGACTGTATGACGAACATAAATGACAGGTGGTAATATGCAAATAATGACGTACATGTCATGAACAACACGATTTGATTTACATGCCACGCTCATGGCGCGCTCGCGGCTGTCTCGTTAGCTTGATATACACCAAATTTGGTATTGAGTGACATCTGTATGACGAACACAAATGACCAGTGGTAATATGGAAATCATTACGTGTCATGTGCGACATGACTTGCATGCCACGCTCATGGCGCGCTCGCGGCCGTTTCGTTAGCTTGATATACACCAAACTTGGTAATGAGTGACGTGACTGTATCAGGAACATAAATGACAGGTCCTAACATGTAAAACATGACATGTAAATTATGTAAAGCATGATTTGCTCCTTCCTGGCTGCTTCGCATTACATCGATGCCCACAGTGTGTGGGATCTACCAGCTTTTACCTTTGTGATATTCGTTTTCTAGACAGCAGCGGCTGATGCTAGTAAATGTTGCCGTTACTGAACAGAGATCGTTTTTAGTGTTTTAACTAGGTAACTACTAAGTCATATATGTTGCCAGATGCTTCTTTAACTTAGTAGTATATTATGTCATTACTGTGAGAGTCAGATACAAAGTTTAGACAAACTTTAGTTTTCATGATTACGCAGGAATAACAGTTATGTGCTACATGAAAGACCACTTATATTGAAATATTAGGGCATAAGATAATGGGAACAAAACATCGATTATTTTTCTAAATTATATGGCTTCTAACCGGTACATGGTGTGCTGTCCCTAAGTAGGTGAATAAATAGCCTTCAAGGTGGTGTTAGAGTAGATATTGGTGTAGAGTTCCAACGAAAGCAGTTTGTTTTCAGCTATTTATTCAAATTCTTCCTGTCCTACTCTATTTCATCGTCCTCCAGCCTCGTCTTTGGTGATTTCTCCATTCGATTCCCTTGGATCACTATATTCTCTCGGGCTCCTGTTTCCATATCTCCGGAGATGGTATGGACGGTCATTTGCGAGGGACGCCTCTTTCTGACTTGCGGTCACTGAAGTGATAATGCAGCAATATGGTGGCAAGGGACTCTGCAGAGATGTCTGATGTGTGTTTTAAGATTGCCAGTGATGACGTAGGTTTTATTGGGATGCTCTCTAGCGATTGTATTTGTTCCATGAGTTGAGGTACAGCTTGAAAATCTCAAGCTAGTGCGTAATTCCTACTCTTCCAAAGTTGCAGGGGTGCTCATGCTCATCATGCATGTATTTGCCAGCGTCGGCAAGGTGTAAGAAAAATATCCCGGAAGCACTGATCTGTATAGCTGCATCATGGGTCGTATCGATGAGCCGCAAGCTTCGCCGCCGAGGCACCTTCTTATGCGAACGGTGGAAATCAGCCTTCTCTTCGTTCAGTGCAGTGGGAACTCCACAAAAGGCCTCGCTCCATAATCTCACCTAGAAAGCGATGGTTCTTCTGGTATGGGACATCCTGTCCGTTGATAAAAACAGCATATGGTGTAATGCACCACAAGTAAACGCGCCTCTCGTACATTTCTCGGTAGAGAAAAAAAATACCCTGTTTGCGGAGATATGAACCGTTTAGGGTGGCAGCCTGCTGGAATCTCCCACGCACTTGCAGACTGGTCACAACCGAAGTCCAAAGAAAAATATTGCCAGCGTACACTATTGGCAAACAGTACCTGGCAAAAGGTCACGAATGCTGACCATCACAAGAATAAAGAAACTGGGGATCAATACCCCGCCCAGTGCGATGCCATGGGAAGTATAGTAGTTGGCAGTGGAGCGATCTTCTGTCTGTAGAAAGTAGGATCTTCTCGTCAAGTAATCGCGCATAAATAAATGTAAAGATCGAGACAATGAACAAGGCACGGGATAATTTGATTTTTACAACGGACGAACTTTTTACAGCCTACGCGATACAGCCCTCCAGAAAAAAGCGAACCCTCTCTCGCGGTTTTGGCTTAGGTTATTATTACGACAGCAATTATATGGACACTCTCGACAGGTCTTTGCCATCGCCATCGTGTTCCGCATGAAGTCCAAATCGATAACATCGTTCCGCGCATTTGTATTTGCGAGTAAATACTCGCGAGCGCTGGCAACGAACGTGGCTAAAGCAGCGAGGAAACGCCCTTCGCATTTTTTCTTCGGCAAACGAGCATGAAAACACACAGGCGGAGGGGGACCGCGCTGCTCGAGCAGCAACTGCAAAGGCGCGGTCGCGAGCACTATCGCGGAAGACACGAGAAAACGGCCTTTACACCCTTCTACGTGCAGTAACCTTCCCGCTTCGCGTTCAGACGACAGACTGGACGTAAAACGCTTCTCTCCCAGGAGCGCCTGGATCACGAGATCGTATCCATAAGGGTTAGCTGCTAGCTTTACTTCGTGTAGCATTACGACCAGCCTCGTATAACATTACGATCCGCAGTGGTCCGCCCCGGCGCACCTGCGGCGCGCCGGTGGGAACACCGCAGTGCCGCCGCCGTCGATCACAGACCGACGCACATGTCTGGTTGTGGATTACTGAGCGCTTGCAGCACTGCCGAAAGTGAATCGCGTGGTCTTCATTGGTGTCTGAATAAAGTAAGATATTGTCCACGTACACACTACCGAACTTTCGAAAAAAAATTTGATTGACTATTCATCATTTTCTGGAAAGAAAAAAAAAACGCACATGAGTTCCTCCACCAGACGGTAGCCGGTTATATTCGTGCACATCAGACTGTGTAACAAACGCAGTGAACTTCCTAGAGTCTTTGCTCAGAGATACTTGCCAATATCCTGTACACAGATCTATTCTGGAGCGCCATTCGCACCTGTAGGTCTCGTGAATTGTTGTAGTGGGGAAAGAAAATATGGTCTGTAATCTGGGCATAAGCGGAGTCTGTAATCTGGGCATAAGCGGAACGATGCATCTTTTTTAGGCACGATCTCAATGCGGTATTCACATGAGGGATAAATCCATGGGGAATAAAGGCGCCGCTTAGTGACGTCAGTCGGCGGCGTTTATTCGCCACATAGGTCGCCCGCTCACACGGACGAGGTGAAAGGTCAGCAAGAAATACCGACTCCGCTGTGCCGTTTTCTTGGCTCGCCGGCAGTAGTTCGTGCTTATATTGTTGTGAATCCGGAGTGAAGAAACGTATGATTCTTCGCGAGGTCGTTGAAGGTGCCTTTTATTTTCCTCTGCTGAAGGAAATGCGCACAGCCTTTCGGATCAGACAAATCCAGTTCTAATTAGAGAGGCTATGTTCATGTAGTCGAGCTATAGAAAGTGAAATGAATTATCTAGTTTACTCGCGTCTATTGTGGACCAAATACAGTTGTTTCACTCACTTCCTCATGTACGCGACGATGTTGGGTTAACAAATAATTGCAGTTATCATAACTTTTTAACCACAAGGGAAGACATGTCACCTCTTGATAATTGACAGTGTGCTGTATGAGCGTTTTATCAATATGTTGGAGTGCATCTCAACTGTGGAAATCGCCGCTGTGTTCGCCACGCAGAATCATTGATCAATGCAGCGAAAAAAAAATGAAATCTTCGTTTCGCGAGCGTATAGCGCAAATTGAGGCGTCAGTCACGCTTCCGGCCGCCTGTCAAAAAAACTTTTTAAAGAAAGGTATATGTTGCAAATAAAGGAGGACGAAGGGGCGCGGGCACGAGCACAGCCACGGGCGCTGGCTCGCTCAGTTCTTCTAGTACCTTCGACGGTAGCCAGACGTCCGGGTCCGGGTCTCTTCTTGGCGTTTCGTTACACTTCATTCTGGTGCCGAAACCCGGGACCTTTAGACTGCCGAAGTGGGTTCCGACTACAAGAAGCAGAACGAAGTGTAACGAAATGCGAAGAAGAGACCCGGACCCGGACGTCTGGCTACGTCGAAGGTACTAGAACAACTGAGCGAGCCAGCGCCCGTGGCTGTTGCTCGTGCCCGCGCCCCTTAGTCCTCCTTTATTTGCAATACACTCCCGCGGCCGGCAAACTCGCGGCAAAGTTCGGGTCCATACCGGCAGAAGTTGAGGCCAACATTTGGGAGCAATACGCGAACGAGTAAACGGGGAGAGAAGCCTCTTGCGGCGAAGCAGGAAGCGCGAATTCAAAGGTTGGCTTGGGTCCTAGTAGTTGGCAGATGAATTATTCCAAGGGTGGCTACTGGAACTGCTCATGAAACTGTTACTAGACCAGACTGTGATGTATCTGCTGCTGCTGCTGCTGAAGTTGCCGGCGATGCTGCATCGTGAGTTGCTGTCGTTGTTGCTGGTTCTGAAGTTGCTGGTGTTCGAAGATTCGCGACGGTTCCCGATAATTTGCATCCCGCCGCCGCCGGGGTCACTCCCGCGGCCGGCAAAGTTGCGTAGGCTCCAAGAAAGTAAGCTTTGAAGGAGTCTGACCGGAGGTGTTACCATGCGACAATAGAAAGTGATGCGCATGGCGCTGAAGCTTAGGGAGGTGGCGGCTTCTCTTGCGGGGGGAAGTGGTTCATTCTTGTTGTAGTGTCCCGAGGATTTCGCGGTCACGTTGTTTGCATTCTTTAGCTTTTCGTCCTGAGACCCGGCAAGCTTCCTTTCCTGCTTGGGGCTACTGGTCGCCTTGACACAATGCAAAATCTCATACCGGTGCCTCTTGCGCTTCTTGCGTCGCTTCTTGTAGTAGGGAAGAGTCTGATTTTGGCCTGCTTTCGTGGATTCGCGAGGTTTGCTGATAATTTGCGCACTCCTTTGAAGTCATGTTCATCATCTGGTGCTGGCGTTTCATCTCCAGCTTCTCCAGGTGCTTCGCGCTCATGCGCTGCTTGACCACTTCGGGAGTCAGGTAGTCCTGAGCGTGTGCCTGGCTCGCAGGTGCATCCGAGCTGCATGAAGACTGCGAAGTCGATGATTCTTCTTCCTCGCTCGACGAAGACGATCCCCAGGCATCTTGGTTTAATTGTGCAGTGACCCCGCCAAGGAGGGCCATCTTGGCCGCTTACGAAGGCGTCAGAGATTCGTCCACATGCATTGTTGTCGGCAGAGGAGTGTCGGTGTCTGTCCCGGCATTGCGAACGATGGCGTACATCGAGCTGACGTATTTGGGTGCGAGATTTCGTGCCATGGCGGAGTATTTGGAGACATCGCCGCCGGTGTCTCCCGACGACTTGTCGATCACGTTGTGTCCCACTTCGCGAAAGTCCTCGTTTCCACCAGTTTCCTGCATCATGTGCATGACGTAGTGCTGAAGGTGTGCGGTGTAGCAATTGTAGATCCAGCGCAGGTCTCTGGTGCTAGGCGCCATGTTGCGGAATTCGGGAGCGGCGTACACGGTCGTGGGGTGCATGTACCCGGTTGTGTGCGGCTCGTAGGAGCGCTGCTGCTCACAGTACCGATAGTCGACTTGCTTGGGCTTGAAGGGAAGACGAACTCCAGACCCTACCACCAGGATCGGGCTTGAGGAGCATGTAGGGCGACAAGTAGGGCTCGGCGTGCTGTTGCTTCTGGGCCAAGTCTTGGAGGTACACGGTGTCGCGTGACGGGCAGTACATGCGTTCGCCCTCTTGGTCTGGGAAGTAGGACTGCTGTGGCAAGCTGCAGCTCAGGCCGTGGGGAATCGGGCACTGTAGTCGGTTCGAATGGTGCACCCGGGGTTTCACTTGGCCATCGAACTCTCCACGGAGTACCTTCCGGACGAGTCCTTGCACCGAAGCACCGTGGATTGCATGGAAAGCGACAGGTTTTTCGGCGCGTACCCAAAGTTCTTCAACTGGGGTGCGTAGGGTCGAGCTAGGTTGTCCATGGGCTGGCATACGGCGAACTGCGGTTTAGCGAACATGTTGTTGTTTTGTCCTGCATCCATAGTTTGCTCCCGACGAAGGGAAGGCTGTTGGGATGTCGACAGACACGTGGGAGCCCACCTGCGTAGTCTATTTTGATGCTACGCGAGATACGGTCGTTGGAGTCGGGAGGTTGGAGTCGGGAGGCGAAAGCGAAGTCGCGGCCTTCTGCGATGTCGAGACAAGAGAAGTCGGGGGGCCGGCTGAAGGCGATGTAATGGCCTGCTGCGACATCGAGGCGAGAGGAGTCGAAAGGCCAGTCGACGGCGAAGTCCTGGCCCGCTGCAATAAGAGCAGTAAGAAGGTCGGTCGAAGGCGAAGTCTGGGCGGGCTGCGATGTGAATGCGAGAGGTTCACCAAGTGGAGTGCTTGTGATGACGACTGATACGGGAGGGGTTGGGGGGCCGCGGCTCGGTTGCGCGGCGAGCTCTCACTTGAGCGGAGATAACTCTGTCTTCGTATTCGCTGGCGGTTGTCAAATATGCTTCCAACTCCTCGTAGTGAAGAGCAGCCTGGATATCGTTGTTCAAGCGGATGAGTTTGGCGTTCCTCGCCACAATTAGGGCGAGTACGTCCTGGAGCCTCTCCGCAGGGGTTGACGAGTGTGCAAGCAGGGCGTCGAGTGTCGAGATGTGTTGGGTTAATAGCTTTCGGATGAATCGGCGCTTTGTACGCAGTTGATCCATGGTCGAGAGTCGACGACCAAACGACCGGGTGGGTTTCGGCACCAGAACGAAGTGTAACGAAACACGAAGGAAGGACCCGGACCCGGACATCTGGCTACGTCGAAGGTACTAGAACAACTGAGCGAGCCAGCACCCGTGGCTGTTGCTCGTGCCCCCGCCCCTTCTTCCTCCTTTATTTGCAACAGTATATGCATACTTTCAGTACCTCTTATAGCTTACATAAGACGACACTCAGGTAGGCGCAAGCTATGTGTTCACTAGAGATACTTTTTGCTCATAATAGCTCCAATTTTTTTCCTTTTTTGGTAGCGCTGAAATTGTGTATAATAAGCTGGAACCTTCTGCCTGACAACTACGTAGTCTGCGAGAGAGAGCGACGCTCCACCAAACATCTAAAAAATTCGTCCGAACGTATTGTTAACAGTTTTTCATCTGAATGTGCTACAAACACGTGTTATGTTTTTTTTTGTTTAAGTTGCTATTTCAGGGAAACGCGTGAAATTGGTTAAAACGGGTAACGTCAAAATGCTCATCAATTTTGCCACATTCGAAAAAAAAAGTTCCCCGGCGATTACGATACTGCCATTGCAAATTCTGAAGGCAGCTATTTAGATATTTTGCGATATCTTGAGGCACGGCTGCCCTGCTAACTGGGAGAACAAGGAAGGCAGTGCGTGAACGCGTTCCACAACAGCTCTTAGGCATACCTGAGGAATAACGTCATCAGCGACCGCACGACGGCACGCATCAGTGTGGTGCCGCGGGGGTCTCGCCAGTGTCGTTGCTTCCTCCTCACTATCACCATCTCTCATCCTCCGCTGCACTCCAAGTTCGCTCTGTTTCGTCCTCGTTGGCCCAGAAACGGAAGACTGAGAGCTTCGCTCTAAAATTTTGCAAAAACCTAAGAATTCGCTAGAGCATTCCACGCACACTGTCCCTTCGGCGAACGCACGTCTTCTCCCAAGCGGCGCAGATCCGCCTACTTTCTCGTCCCTGTGCGCGAGAGGCCTGCGATGCGCTGTCACAGTAAACATGAGCAGCACGAGGCCTTGCGGACTCTAACATCGCGGCTCGCTCCGCTTCGAGTTCACTCTCTTCGTTTTTGTTCTCTCTATCGGTTACAGCAACGCCAGCGGTGACGCCGCTCAGCGTCAGAATGGCGTCTTTAAAGCGGGGCTCCAAAAGTTAATATCAATGACCGGTATACGGGTCATAGTGAAAGCAGCCCTCTTCCATCTGTTTCAACGACACCTCCCACACAGCATTCAAACTTAGCAGGCTTCAGACGTGGCACACATGTTAGACGATGGACAAAAAATGTGGCCTCTTAAATCGCGGCCACCAGGGCTGCGGCCAACACACCCACGAAGCTTTGCAAAACGGTTGCAACAGTATGAGCGACTACGAAATTACAGCGCAAATGCACAAGACAACCATGAAGAGAAAAACGTACAACACAAGCGGTAACTAACTACTGATTTAGTCTTTCATACGTCAATGCATATATAAGCCCCAGGCAACCTTACTGCACATGTGCAAACAGTAGCTCTAAACACAAACGTGTAACAAGGATGATAGTGTATTATATAGGTGAAGACATGAAATGATATTCAGATGGCTGCCGGGACAAATAAGTAAAGTAGAAGTCAGGAAGACAAAAGGAGTGCGTTTGAGCTGTAATTTTAGCCTGAGGGGATATGTACCAGCTAGACGCAAATGAGCTTTTATTATCGACGCCAGCAGGGGAACGCGAGCCGTGGCTTCACGTGCCACTGCCAATTTCTTGGGTCTCCTATTCTAAAACTCTCTAACGCTTCGCCGGAGTTGGGATGAGCGCCTCTGACTATTACTTTGACATACAAGGCGTAGTCTCCCGTGCTTGCGCGCTTATCTGGTGAGGGGGAGTTTCGTACGTGTTGTGCTTTCACCGCAAAGTTTGCGTTGAAGAAGAACACCACACGAAGGTCACATTGCCCACTGCAGCGGCCGCGATTGCGAAAGGAGTGAGTGGCTAGCTAGAAGAGCCAAAGTATGTGCTACCTGAAGTAAGAAGTGGGACAGTTCGCGCTCGTCCTCTGTATACCTGTCCGTTGTTTTCGTGCGTGCTTCATTGTGTTTGACCCGCGCACAGCAAGTTTCTAGCTGCTTCCCGTTCTTCTTGTGGCATTCCACTTTCTTGCTACCGCATTGATTGCTTCGCGCTTGAGGAAAAACTTTTTCTTTTGTTCGCTTACCTTCTATAGTCAGCTCGACATATTGGTCACCATGGTCTCTTACGTATTGTAGTCTCATTATCCTGTAAGTCAGGCAGTGCAATAGGTTTAGCATCGCAGGGCGTACCACGCCACGTGACAATTGTCTTCCTGCGGCTATGATAGGGCTTGCGTTATGCTTCTATGTGTAATAAGGCATGTTATTACATTAGCAAAGTGATATAGCTCACATTTTAACATTTTTAAGGACCAGCATAAATGTAGCAAAGTAATAACGTTCATGGTCCAACGACTATGGTGAGCAAAGCTCTCGATTGCTAAACTTCATCAACAGTTGAAACGGAGCGCTGGCTATTTTACATTAGTCATCAGTCATGCTGTTACGCATTCCATTGTCACCATTGGGTAACGCGTATCTTCTAACGGATATGCTAGAATTCGTGTCGTGCATCTATGGGATAATATATAGTCTTCTCCTATGATAATTCATTCTTTGTTTGTTCTATTTGCTAATACAGTCACTAATGAATTAAGCAAGTGTGTTGTGCCAATGACGATAAGTTTTTATCAACAATTTAACTCCTTTCTTTTTGCATGTTTTACCTAAGCGGGGGGGGGGGGGGTGCAATGCATAAAAAGAAAAGGAACCCTGCATACAGTTGTAGCTAGAGAGTACTTGATGACGATCCCCAGTACGTAATGTTTAGGAGAGCTAGAAGGTGGGCGAACAGGTGTTCATTCATTTTCAGAATTGCCTTTCGGTAACGCAGACACCTTACAGAACGAATAAAATACGGGACACAAGACGTCGAGGGCAACGACGCCTTGTGTCCTGTATTTTATTCGTTCTGTACGGTGTCGCTGCTAAGCGCACTTTTGAAAGTGCAGTTCATGCTAGTTGTAGTTCATGTAGTTCATGCTGCGATTCAGGCTGGTCGTATAACAGTGGGTCCACTGGCGAACTCAGCACACTTTGCAGCGACAGTAATTATTTATTTTGTAATTAATATTTATTATTTATTAGATGCGAAGCATCTTATGCTCGGGGCTTTGTCCGTCCCTTCCGCGTCCGCCGTCCCGCGTCCTGCCACTTTCATGAAGTAGGGAAGCACCCATTATGCGAAACAGAACATTGTAGTAATATGAAGGCCGTCAACCACTACTGCAGTCATCAGAGTCATGGCCGAGAGCACAGAGAAGCTCTTAGCAATGGCTATAGGCAGGTGGTGTCTGTCGCCCAGGTTGACCCCATTCCTTGATCTTGCTTGCATGTGTTTGGAGGGGCTTAGTCCGTCCCTCCTTCCCGCGTCCCACACCATCACAGCGCATGCGCTCCCCCCTCTCTCTCCTACGCTCACCCCCTTTCTCTCCTATAGAAATCCTCTACTCTACAGAGCGGCCCCCGCGTCCAACACCCCCACAGTGCATGCGCATCCCCTCCCCCATACTCTCCTACGCTCACTCCCCTTTCTCTACTCTAGGAATCCTCTACTCTACAGAGCGGCCCCCGCGTCCAACACCCCCCCACAGCGCATGCGCGTCCCCTCCTCTATCCTCTCCTACGCTCACTCCCTTTCTCTACTCTAGGAATCCTCTACTCTACGGAGCGGCTCCGGCGTCCCACAGCGCATGCACGTCCCCTCCCCCTTTTTCTCCTCTCCTACGGTCCCCCCCCCGTCCTCTCCTCTAGGAATCCTCTACGGAGCGGCGCGCACGACAGGTGGTGTGACAGCTGCATACTCCGCTGGGGGCGCCACAGTATTTCCGCGGTATGAAAATGACGGAGCGCGCGCGCCTCATTCTCACTCCTGTGCAGCGCCGCGATGAGCGCCCGGACCGCTGCCGTGAAATGAGAGTGGCGACGTTCCTCCCGCTCAAGCTAATTATTTCCCCGCTGCTTCGCATCCACACATCTTCGCATCCGTTGCGGGCAAGAGCGCGACGCTAATTCTTGCAGTTATCGGAAAGCACGGTGCTACAGCTGCAAACGCACGGGTCAATTGGCTCGAGTATGCGGACAACGCCCACCGGGTGCGGGCAAAATTCACGCCGTTGCCGACCAACAAGAAGATAATGAGATGATGCTCTACACCGTACATCACGCTGGCCTTGCGATATGAGGGCAGCGCGACCCGGACTTTGTGTACGTGTCTCTCAGTCCCTAAGTCCAGGAAATAGGCCAGTGCTACTTGGACGCGATTGGATTGAGAACCTGGACGTCGACTTGAATGGCATTCACACGGTGCAAGTGGAGCTCACGGCGGACAACCTTGTGAAAAGGTATGACAGTGTTTTCACTCCAGAATTAGGACTGATAAAGGGCTTTCAAGCGAAACTTTCCCTTAAAAGAAGGTAGCTTGCCCATGTTCTGCAAGGCACCTCCAGTACCATATTACATAAGGGAGAGAGTTAAAGAAGAGCTAGGTAGCCTACAAGCTGATGGGGTACTGGTGGGCGTAACGCAAAGTGACTGGGCCAAGCCGTTGGTGCTAGTCGAAAAACCAGGGAAAGAAGTGCGTCTTTGTGGAGACTATAAAGTGACAGTAAATCCCTGCTTTAAAACTGATCACCTACCCGCTGCCAACGGTTGAGGACATGTTTGCGGTCCTAGCAGGAGGCAAAGTGTTTACCGTTTTAGACTTGTCCTCAGCGTACCAGCAAATTGAGCTGCACCATGACTCGCGGCCCTTGTTGATTATAAATACACACATGGGCTTATTCCAATATGTTGGAATGCCTTACGGCATTTATTTCCAGTGCACCAGCAGTATTCCAAGCAATCATGGGCGAGTTGCTGAAGGGACTAAGTGGAGTAGTTTGTTACCTTGACGATGTGCTTATCACAGGTGCCCACTAAAACGAATGCCTGGCACGTGTAGAAGCAGTCCTACAGCGCTTCGAGAAGCATGGCGTCAAAGTAAGGCACGAAAAGTGCAAATTTTTTGTGAAGTCCGTAAGATATCTGGGCCATGTCATTGATAATACAGGCGTGCACCCTTGCTTTGAAAAGGGGAAGCAATTAAAAGTGCACGTCATCGGAACTAAGGCCGCTATACCAACTTCTTCAAAAAGAGGAACATGGTCGGAGGAGACTGAAAATGCATTTCAGAAAAAAGCAAGAAAATGCTCACTCAGGATTCAATACTAACCTTCTACGACCCTAAAAAACCCCTAGGTCTGGTTTGCGACGCATCGCCTTACGGGGTTGGAGCAGTTTTATTTCATGTTGTTTGCGGCCAAGAGAAGCCGATAGCATACGCGTCGCGCACGCTAAGCAGCGCCGAGAAAGGCTACGCGATATCGGGTAGGAGGCGTTGACCGTGGTGTTTGGGGTAAAGCGCTTTCATAAATAAATTTATGGGCGGGAGTTCACGCTTTATTCCGATCACCTTCCGCTAGCTAGCCTGTTTGGCCAGACAAAGCCAATTCCACAGATGGCTGCCGCGCGCATGCGACGCTGGATGCTGTTACTGGCGGCTTATCAGTACAAGTGGATTTATAGAAAGGGTGCGCAAGTGGCTAACGCTAACGCGTTATCACGATTGCCGCTTCGGAACGAAGCAGACAACAGCGACTACGTTCTGTTTTTCTCCGCTGTTGAAGCAGTACCTCTTTCAGCAAGCAAGATTCAAGCGGAAACTGAGAAAGACCGCATGTTGTCTAAAGTGAAACTTTTCGTTTTGAATGGCTGGCCTGAAAGACTATCAGATGTTGACATTGCACCCTATTGTGTCCGGCGAAACGAGCTGTCTCAAGACTCTGGTTGCATAACCTGGGGCACTAGAGTAGTCATTCCCGAATCTTTGCAGCCAGAAGTGCTACAGCTTTTGCACGAGGGGCACCCTGGTACCACTTTCATGAAAATGCTATCAACAAGTCACGTGTGGTGGCCGAAGTTAAATGAGCTGATCGAAGAAACAGTTCGACGCTGTTCAACTTGCCAGCTCAGGCAAAACGCTGCACCCGCCATACCACTTATGTCATGGGGATGGCCTGCCAGACGGTGGCAACGAGTGCACCTAGATTTTGCATACTACAAACAAGACTGGTTTTTGGTGCTTGTCGATGCCCATTCTAATTGGGTGGACGTTATACACATGAAATCGACCACGGCGTCGAAGACTGTAGAAAAGCTTCGCACCGTTTTTGCAGCATTTGGGCTTCCCGAACAGATTGTGACAGATAATGGTCCTCAATTTGTATCTGACGAGTTTGCCGTTTTCCTCAGATCCGATGCAGTGCAACACGTCAAGACACCTCCGTACCATCCGGCTTGGAATGGGGCAGCAGAGAGGCTCGTCCAGACGGTAAAGAAGAACCTTGTACGCCAACTGCGAGGCGGGAGGCGCTCGGAGCAAGCCCGAACCATTCAACGCCGGCTGGACCAGTTCCTCTTGGCATACCGCAAAACGCCCTGCTCCATGACTGGTAAGACTCCTGCTCAGAGTTTTTGTCTTGGGCACCGCGCACGCGTCTCAGCATTTTGCACCCTGAATTAGCCAAGCGGTCATAGCCTACTCCATCTAGAGATCAATACCAGGGACAGAAAAAGAATTGGAGGGAATTTGATGCAGGAGAACGGGTCCGGGTGAGAGGTATCCGACCAGGCGACCCACACTGGTTAGCAGGAACGACTGTTCGCCGTGCCTGCGTGGCAACTTACATAGTCAAAGTGGAAGGCCATGAGCGATTCATGCATTCTGATGACATTGTTAATACAAGTACTCCTCTTACTCTACCCGGAACAGTGCGCATCACTGGTACACGTCTAGCGCAACCTGGTCCGACGACCCCTGAAGAAACAGAGGAAACTCCTACTGAGGTCCAGGAGCCAACGTCGGAAACTACAGATTCTACCGCCGCTGAAGAACAACCTTCTGAACCTCTGCCACGCCGAAGCACAAAGGTTCGGCGACAGCCTGAAAGATATGGATATTAAGGAAAATAAGGGAGAAGGAATGTTGTATCTAATAAACGGACAAAGCTCGGTGACGTCACTACTGACGCACCGCAACTTGTGTGTATATATGGCCAAGAAAGATGCTGGGTTTTCAGATTAAACTGTTCGCCACGGAACGTGTCACAGCTGCCTTCTTGTTCCCGAGCTACAACACATATCAGCCTCAATGGTTAGATTTCCATGGACACGATATGGTGGAGGCCAAAGGCAGTGTAATGTCAGGGCACGTTTAAGAACCACAGGATGTTGAAATTTTACGGAGTTCTGCTCTACGGCGTCACTGGTCGCCTGATTCAGTTTGGGTCGTTCAATGGGGCTCGTATGAAGAATTGAATATTTGGAATAGAGACTTATATCCTGTAGTTCTCGTAGTTTTGATGTTTTCTGTCTATGAAGCACGGTAAGCTGCAGTACCCTTTGAATTGGTAGGTATGGCATTTGGATGCGTTTGTATGCCCCTTGACCACGCAATGCTACCAAAATACTGGTACTTCTAATGAGTTGAGTGATCTATAGTACTCTATAGGTGCCATTGAAAGGGTTGGTTGTATTCAGGAAAAGCCTTACTGTTGAAAAAAGCCATTGCGCTTGGCATCGGCTGTAAGTTAGAACCTGTGAAGTAAGCGCCTATGAAGTCTATCAACTTGTTAATACCGTTATAAACATATCTTCATCACACTTTCTGGTAATATCCACTCCTATGCAGTAAACTGTACTTACTTGTCTTCCCACTGGTCGACGCCCTTTGGAAAAAGAAAGGAAAAATAAATAAATAATTGAATATATATATATATATATATATATGAATAACTTGGAAACAAAGCGACAGGTATTGTTGCATTAAACTTGCAAGTAAGCAAACTTGGCACTGTTTATTGCTCACAACGCAAGCTATATATATGCAAGGGCGATAGGCAAATAAAGATGGGCACGAAGAAATAATGGTGAACTACTGCGCAAATATTTCATTTGTTCTTTTCAATTTTGTCTACCTCGCATCCTTAATAATTAATCTGCTTTAACGTCGCAAATCCGCGATAGGATTTTGAGAAACACCGTAGCAGAGCTGCCTCTCAGTTTCTCATGTGTGTCTATATATGAAGTGCATTGTGAATAGTCATAAGTCGCAAGTTCGCCCATATAAGTGTCTGTCTTTTTGTATTGTTATAGTGTTCAGTTTATGTAACAAAATAACAATCCCATACCAAAAAGCTCCCGTAGAAGCCTTACAGTAGAAGACGGTGCTGCATGTTACAGTACTTTTTAACTTGACACGTAGTAGGGTACATACATGTGCAAAGATTTATATTCCGAGTAAACGCGAAAAACTGTTTGTTCGTTTCTTGTTCACCTATGAGGAACCATTATAAAAAATAAAGGTAGAAAGCGAAATGAGTTCGAAGCGAAAATCTTCAGCGCTCGTGAGTTTGAAGCCTACATACCCACGCTTCCAAGTATCCACTGGTTGGGACACCTTTTTTTTCCCTTTATTGTTTTATCAAACGTAGTGTTGTACTGTCACATTATCAGAATTAATATTACTGACCCTTTGGCGAAAATGTATCTATAGTAGGTTAGACTCATGAAGAAATATAGGCTCCACTCACTGACTGCTGCGAGTCTGCCCTTCACACATGCAAGACTTGTGTCAGCTGGTTTTTTAGTTGAAAGTGCAAGCACTTCATGATTGTTCATTTAAATACTCCACACATAGGAAAGTAAACGATCAGCTTTTCTACTTCAAATATTGCCTTCCCTGTGAACGTTGAGGTAAAAAAACTGGGACGACAACAGCCGCAACATTAACGTTTTCAATATACACTACTCCTCGGGACACTACGGTATGTGTGTGTCGTAAGATGAACCATCCTTTGACATAGAAAAATTGCTCGACCTCAGAGAAGTTATCGAAGAGAACTGCATAAAACGGCTATGGCCAATGTTCTTGTGTTGAATTAGATGGCTGTGGGCAGCGTTTTTTTTTCTGAGATTGTTACTTCTAACTGACAAAAGAACGCCTTCTTGTCCTTCTGCACATCAAAGACACTGAAGCAACCTGGTGGTTTAGGCTGGATTTTGCACACCTCCCTAAGCTAGACATATCTTTGTGTGAAGTTCCCTCGCAGAGTTTTGAAGTTGAAGCCTGAATTACGCTATTCTATATGTGTTTTCCTCAAGCCATGGAATGACGGAATTATTACCAAGTAAGAAGCTATGCTCCTCAATGATCAGCGGGTTGAAAACTTGTGCCATAAGAATTCAGCGGGAGGTAATTAAACTACTGTGCTTGTGCACATGCCATTAAAATAAGGCATTCCAGCAATCTAGAAAATCATGCTCGAAAGCCTGCGGTTTCTCGCATTTGAGGTAATTTCTTTTCCAACAGGCGAAAGTAAACTTCTCGTAAATCCGCATTTTCCCGCTTATGTTATTGGCATATGCTTCGAAGAATGAAAATGTTGTAGTCGGACGTCCTCGTGCGACATCGAGCATCGTTTCAGTGCTTCCAGCGTGAAACCACTACGTTTTCTGACACAGGATTACTCTGGGAGCACTAGGACACATTGTATTCCACTGGCACTGGTAAAAGTGCCACCCAGATTACTCGCAAAGAGCCATATCACAGTGGTGTGGACGCTGGCTTCACTGCTGTGACATGGGGTGCACTCGAACGCGCTACAATCGCTAGAATGCTCACCGGAGTTCACTGACGCATAATGCCGCCTACACTGTTTACTAGGTGCGTACGGATATTGAAATTTCATCTCGAGTGGAATTCAAATCGAATAGGGCCTAATACAGGCCTAAAACACCGAATATCAAATACAAAAGATTGTATTGAGAATTTACAGGCACAACAAAAGATGAAATGTGCTAATGCCCTCGAGCACATAACGCGGTAAGTGACTTCTATCGAATGACTGCATATTCTCATGCAGAAACACAAGCTGCTCCACGTGACCTAGCTTCAGGTATTGTCGTCACGATGTTACGCTTTTGCCTGCCGTTGAAAACATTCTCTCACTTAGCACCTCAGTAGAAGGAGCGGGAAGGTATCACAAAGCAATTTAAGCAAAACCTGGATAATGTGCAGCTCCACGCTCTTTCCAGTATTTCAAAGAATAATCCTTTCGTGGGATCAGGGGCTCAGTGAAGTATTTGTGAACCAGTTGAAGCAGCAGCGCTGACTTCCGAATTTCAGTTGGAAGACAGCGCTAGTCATCGTCGGTTCCTTGTCCTTGTGTGTTTCACGCGCTGTTCACGTCGCCATGGAATAGCAACTAGCCCGGTCACAGAACTTCACTATAAGGCTTGAGCTCGGTGCTGGTTATTTTTGACTATATAATTTATAGTTTTCCAGACTGTTCCCTAGCTTTCTTTGTAGGAGCAATAACTTGTCGATGGCTTCCAGCATAGTTCCAGATTTCAAAACTGCTCCTGTCCATGAGAGTGTCGGCCAGTTGATTTCTGCTGACAGCAGCTCAGAAGCTTCTGACTCATTTAATACACTTGGACGAAAATATATTTAAACCACGGATCACAGAGTGTCGCGAGTATCAGTTCCTTTTGTTTTGCATAACGAGGGAACCATGACTTCAAGCTTTTCAGCAAGTTGCTAGCAAAAAAAGCTACTTCCTTTACAAGCTAGTATGCCTCTAAAAGATCTGTTTTGTTCATAACAAAATTGTACAGTTGACGGCACACTTCCATACTTCAGGCCACTAAGATCTGTAGTCGCATCTGCAATGGGCTGCCGGATCTGCTCTGTGCTTGCAGCAACGTTCAATTCACTTCAAGAAATGCAGCTTGCAGTTGTTTCTGGTGTTGCTATTTTGAGTAACACAGCAACTTGTACGTAACAAGGGTTGAAAGCTGGGCGAGTTGGTACGGTAACACCTTCAGAAAAAAAAACTGCGCAGCAGGACGAGAAACAAAGAAAGAATTGACGAACACGAGTGCAGACTCACAAATAGTGTATTCAAAACCGTGTCAACCTTAAAAAGCCGCAGCAAAGATGATGTGTCACAGACAGCGAAAAAACACGTAAAACCGCGTAGCCAAGATACAACACCGGTCAAAGATTTCAAACTCACAATCACTACCCCTTAGTTCACTATAACACGTGGACCGCAGATAATCGAACTCTTTATCGGACAAACTGATAGAGGGAGCGCTGACACACCTTTCCCCCTTTCTCCGGATGTGGAAGGCCTCTATTATATTGCGGCCTAAGTATCTACTATCCCTGGACACTACTTGCGCATCATTAAAGACGGGTTCACACCCACACTCTCCGCAATGCGCGGGCAAATGTAAGCCCGGGGTATTGGAAAGGGATCGCTCGCGCTCCCTTAGTCTGACATTGATGCATATGCCGCTTTCTCCGATGTAAGATTTCCTGCACGTTAACGGGGCCTGATATACTATGCCCACCTTGCATGGGGCATACTTATTCTTATGTCGTACATGACATTCATTTTTCTGCTTGCTGCTATCGCTTTCCTTCCTATGGTTTACAAGATTGGAAACCTTCGAAAGCTTACCTGGTGCTGAGAAGGCAAGGCGTACGCCATACTTCACACCTATTTTCTTTGACCCATGGGAGAGGCCATGAATATACGGAATCACCGCGAACCTGTGCTTTTCAGTGGAGTTCTCTCCCTCTTCCTGTGCTTTCGCTTCCCTTTCCTTGACTACGCGAACCAGTTTATTGCACACAGTGGCAGTCGCTTGGTCTGGATAACCAGCGGTGTTTAGCCTTTCTGTTTGGTTTAATTAAACTATTCCGCATTTCATGAGTACACGATTTGTCTAGCGCTGCTTGCAAGGCTGTAAAATCTATGCCCATTTTAATAACTTTCGAGTGTCTCGAACCATAATTGAGTAGCGGTTTCTTGGCCCTGGGATTATATGCCCAACATATATGGTCTGTCTTAAATTGAAGTTCCAGGTCTAAAAACTGTAGCCTAAGATCATTCCAATATTCTATGGTGAACTTAAGTCCTGGGCCTCGCGAACTAAATTGTCCAAGAACACGGTCGGCGGTTTCCTTAAATTGCTCTCTTCCAAGAAACACCAGGTAGTCATCAACATATCTAACTATCTTGACCGAGTCACTTAAACAGTCCTGTATGGCTTTATCGACACCGCTGAGAAAAATGTCACTGAGTACGGGTGCGACACAGGATCCGATACAGCATCCTAGGTTGGCGAAGTTTCTGAGGGAAGAAAACCCAGGATGATGCGCTGCAGCGAGCATAGACGTGGAAGATTTATACTATTCTATGCCTCAACAGGAAGTTGTTCACAGCGTCAAGAAGTCCATTACTGAATTCAACGACGAGGCTGAGTTTGTTCGACAAAGCAATGTGTCCGTGGAAACGTTCCTAGAACTTCTGGCGTTGTATTTGGAATCTACTGCGGTTGGCATCGGGGATGAACTGTTCGTGCAGAAAACAGGTGGGTGAGCCCTTTCTAATGGGTAGGAAGCATTCAACGATTCACTCATAATGCAATGCATATTGTGTGACGCCTATTTACACAATCCGCACTCTGTGACGCCTGGTTGTTATTGTACTCTTCAACCACGTTATGATGCTTATGTTAACGCGGTTCCTACCCGACATAACGTTTGTATAGGGTTTTTGTGCGCTGGAGATTTGAGCATCGACATGGCTCAGTGTTAGAATACTGGGCTGGCACGGAGCGAGCCCAGGCTCAAACGCCGTTCCGTCCTGAATATTTTCTTTTTTTTTCTTATTTCATGCGATAGCGCTTACGGACACCAGCGGCCGCCGACAACTACGACACCCTTGTTGTGATCTCATAAGAGCTTTCGCTATAAAAAAAAAAAGCACACACCGCGATCAAGAAGTCGATCAAATTTTGCAAACCCTGCCTTCTCTGTTTTTTTCACCAAAAGGCAAATTTGAATCAGCCCCTGTGTTTGCGTTCAAGATGGAAAACTTACCCGCCACAGTGGTATAATGTTTATTGCGATCGACTACTGACCCAAAATTGCGAGATCGAATCCCGGCCGCGGCAGTCCCATTTTCGATCAAGGCGAAAACGCTTGAGGCCTGTGTACTTAGATTCAGGTGCACGTTAAAGAAGCCCAGGAGGTCGAAATTCTTCGAGTCCTTTGCTCGGGCGTCCCTGATAATCATAATGTGGTTTTGAGACGTTAAACCCCAGCGATTATTACAAGTTGGAATACTCAGAAATTTGCTCCACCCTTGTATGATCTACAGCACAGCACGCGCTTTCAACTCTCGGAAGGTACCTAGTATTACAAGTTCCGTGCCCGTCTTCTATGATTCAATCTCTGATATTAATGGAAAGCAGGGCCCACATTTCCTGATAAAATAACCGCGGCAGGCACCTCCGCGTGTGGACAAAACAAGCATACGAAGCCCAGAAAGACCGTCCAACATGACCGACGCTGCTGGCGGTGCTGATAAGTCGCATGCAGTGGCAAAAAACTTCGAGGACGCTTGAGCTTCCCCTTCAAGAGTGCAAGGCGATAGTGCAATCAGGCCCCGTACACATCGCCTTCTCAATCGCTAGCGTAGTTTTGGTTCTCGGTGCATGTCTCAACCGTACGTTAGGAAAACGAACGACTGTGCGCGTAACACTGGCCGTTTCAAACTATCCTAGATTACCTACTGCAAGTACAGTTGCGCAGTGCCCACCACGCCATAATTCTTCCATCCAAATGCGAATGAGCGAGGGGCCCACTACGCTTCCGCAAGGCAACACGCGAACCTGCGCAGCTGCTTAATTTCTTAATGTTTTTGCAGCTGATGCAAGGATCTATGACCCCTTAGGGTTTCTGTCACCTTTTTTAGTACGGGTGAAAATCTTGCAATATCTGCGGAGGAAAACCTCGACTTGGATGAGACCTTGCCACCAAATTGTCCACTGCCTGACTTAAATAGAGCAAGGAGGTAGCCGTGCTTCATGACCTCCGTATGCGAAGGTTCCCTAGCAGCCAGTGGCGAAGGCTCGATGGTAACCTCGCCGCAGTTGGGAGGCTCAGAGGTTCGACAGCTGCCATAGGGCCTAACCTGTAGGGAACCCCGCTATTACGTCGCACCAACGGGACTGTTGCCGTATACGTCTCGTAGTGCGCTCTGATGAAGCCATGCGACCATGAAAGAGAGTGTCCACGTTGACTTTTCTCATAGCATGGCCAGGCTTTACCGTAAGGTTAGTCGCATGCAACCATAACTTACTTTCGAAGGCCGTCCGCCTAAGTAGACTCTTCGATATTCATATTGCAAAGGTGCCGTATATGACCTCATTGCTTTAGACTTGTTTTCAGCGCCCGCAGAAAGTGATACTTTCGAGATCGGCGTTTGTTTCTGCCGTCGCGCCGGCGTGGGTTGATCATCATCGTTATTTGTCGGAGGAGTTCGCGCAGTTCGCGGTAGGACACTTCGGGCTGGTCGTGTTGCGTGTGCTTGGCTCTTTTACGCCCTACAGCTGTTGGTGCCAAAGGACTCGCATGCCTTGAATGCAGTTCCGTGGATGACGCCATTATCAGCTCTGCCCTTCTAGCCGTCCGGTACACGGTGGCTGAGTGCGCCAGTGATGAAGTTAGGAGTTGGTGGAACAGGAGTCATTTTCTTATACTAAGGCTTTCAAGAGTACATTCACGTTTGCGAGGTGTTCGTCTGTTTACCACGACCCAGGATAGTCTGACAATATGCTAACAGTGCTACATCATCCCTCGGAGACGCCGACGCATCCGGTGACAATCTCGCGAAGGTATCGCGAGTAGTGATCGCTTGCCAGGTGTCGGCCGTCATGGCACTAGCTTTATTCAAAGGATATGATACCGCAGATTCTCTTTCAACATTTCTTGCTGATCGGGCTCGAGTAAACGCGCCAGACAACGTTGCACGGTTTTTTTTTCAAGCGTAAGCCTTGAAATAAAATTCTGTACCACTAAATATTTTTTTTTTCCATTTTCGTGTTCTTCAGCTGTATTGTTTTCCGGCTCTAACGTATATTTCCTACTGCCACTTTTATTTCCTACTGCCAAAAAAAAAAGATATCAGTGGGGTTCTGTGTATTCGTTCAACAAGCCAGTAATGTGTCCTAATTGATTTGTAAATGTAGAAGGAAGGCTGGTTATTCAGTGATGAAAGTTGTATTATTCACATTGCAAAAGTACGTCCCCTGTTTCAGTCATACACAAAAAATTGCACAACGAGCGGCTGCGACAGTTTAGCTGCGCGAGTGTTTTCTTTGTGAAAAGCTTTTGTCTCCTATTGGCATAAATGCGGCATTATTTCGAGCCTGTACTTATATACTTGACGTTTACATTTCCCAAGCGAGAGGCCAGGGCAAATACTGCAAATACAGTAATAGGCAGTTTTAGAATAGGCTACGCAAGGCTCTGCGTTACCCTTTGTCGCCACTGCGCATGTGTTGTGCTATCCTATTTTGGCCCCCCTTAAGTGACGGATATAGAGGGCGACAGCAACGAACGTTATCTTTGCGCACGCTATTCTAAAAACTGCCTTAATATAGAACGAGTACAACAGGACTATTGCTGTTGCGTTCGTTCTCCGTTATCGTACAAATTTTTTTTCGCGCTGCTTAACCCTTTACTGCCGAGTGTCGCTAATTCGCGACATACCGAAAAACTGTGAGCAATCTAGTCACGAAATGCGTGCTGCCTTTAAAGCCGGCCGTCAAGTACTCACGGGGAAGGTAGCATTCATCATGAAAAATTTAGCGCCGTCTTGTGTAAGGTATTCTATGCTAGAACCAACTGTTGTGTATCTGATTGCGGAGAGCGCGAAGCGCGTGCAACAGCTCTTTCTTCGTTCTTTCTCGCCTGAGTGACATAAGTTAAATCTTCTATAATTTTTTATTTGGTGAGGACGAACCCAAGAGGTGGCACACGACATTCTACGTAGTTCTAAAGTACGTTTTTTGTTGCAAGATCCTCGCTTCTGTGGCTTGTCGCGAATTCTCGACTTACCTTAAAGTATGCATTAAAGTTGCATTTTACATAATTTAACTGCGGAATCAATTAAAGGTTGCTCTTTAAAGCTGGAAAATGAAAACAATTTTTTAACACGAAAATGTTTTATGCCAAGGTCCACCAAGATTTGAGTGACGTATTTCCGTCACGGAAATGACGTCGAAAAAATACACATGATCAGAAGAAAAAACGTTCCGTCAACGGGAGTCGAACCTATGGCCTCTAGGTCCGCGACAAGAGATGCCGGGCACGCTATCCACTGCGCCACGATCCCATACTTTGCAGGCTTTAAAAACAAGCCTTTTATATCTACCACTGTCCTCTCACTGTGCTCTTGCTAAGAGAAGTAATGCATTATGACCGTGAAATGCATGATTAGTTTCTTCAAAGCGTTCTTTCTCCGCGTCCGTCCCATTCGGCGTGTTTCGAATAGTAAACGTGCAAATTTGCCGATGCATTAACACACTGCCAGGTGGCGACCTTACCCCTAGCATCCACACTCGTAGCATCCGTCCATACCAAAAATAGATGTGCGACGCGCGAGTGCGTCGCGTGGCCGTAACTACGCGCCCCAAGCCATGTTCCTAGCTCTCCCCCGCGAAAAATCGCAGCCGGCCAATGGGGAAGACACGACACACGTTGCGTTTCCCTCTGGTCGCGCAGCGTTGTTCAATAACTCTAACATGCCGCGAGTAGGCGACCTTAGCCCAAGTTCGGCGCCCAATCATTGACGCTCTTCTGGCTGCCACACCGCTTTCAATGACTCCGCTCTCACCGTACAGCTACCAAACGCATCTTTGATCACAAGGGTTTCTTTAATTATTCATCATAGACGTTAGTCGTCGGGATACAGATGTACCATCAAACGTCAACGTGGATGCATCCACCTTAAAGGGTGCTATAATTGTCAACACACCAATAGACATTGTGCAACCTCTCTCATATCGATGTGCAGTAAACATTCGACTACTTCTGTAAGGACACGTTTCACTTTCGTGTTATACCGATTCCTATGCCGGAGGGAGGAACCATGTTTTTTTCGGCAGTTTCACAATTCAGGCATTAAACGGTTAAAATTATTCAAGAGATAACCTTAGCTGCCCGAACCAAGAACCTGTTGATAAATGGAATTGAGTACTTACTTTGAGTTTTTGCTGATAACGTACTTTGTGCTCAACAGTGTGCCCGCTGTGCCACGCAAATTCGGAGTACATACATCTGAGAGGTTCAGTATAAACCACCGATGCAGCAACAAGATTTAGTTGCCGATTTTGATCAAGAAACTGCGCAAATAGGAAGTTGCGTCACTCATAAAAACTGCAGCAGAACAGAATACAAGAATTTGCTCAATGTTATCTCCCCATGACAGATGAAAGTGCATCATCATTATCATCATCATCAGCCTGTCTACGCCCACTGCAGGGCAAAGGCCTCTCCCATGTTTCGCCAATCAACCCGGTCCTGTGCTTTCTGCTGCCACGTTATACCTGCAAACTTCTTAATCTCATCTACCCACCTAACTTTCTGTCTCCCCCCTCACGCGTTTGCCATCTCTTGGAATCCAGTCAGTTACCCTTAATGACCAGCGGTTATCCTGCCGACGTGCTACGTGCCCGGCCCATATCCATTTCTTCTTCTTGATTTCAACTATAATATCCTTAACCCCCGTTTGTTCCCTGACCCACTCTGCTCTCTTCCTGTCTCTTAAGGTTACGCCTATCATTTTTCTCTCCATCGCTCGCTGCGTCGTCCTCAATTTAACTTGAGGACGACATGATGAAAGTCATGATGAAACGACATGATGAAAGTTGAGGACGAGTTGATGAAAGTGCATGAGTGCTACTATATACGGTAAGCTACAAAAAGTACACCACAGCGGCCACAGATTTCAAATGCACCGTGACGAGATGCCTTGTCTTGTTTATTTGGGCTAGACAAGGAGCAGTCTGGAACTTGGAGGCCCCTCTAAATGCCGACCATTGAAAGCAACTCGCGCTTTCAATGATAACCCACAGCCTACACATACCAGCTTCGCGAGGTATTTGGTAGCCACGTAGGTTAGTTAGGTTTTATCGTCTGACCTTTCCAGCTGAAACTCACCTCGTTTAACTTGCATATAGCATTCGTCAGTGCTTTAGTAGTGCATGAATCCCATAACATTGTACGCGGGATGTCGCGCAGGCTCGCGAGCAATCTCGAATTGGCCAGCGCTGCGGCTCTTGTTTTTGTACGTTTGTTGATAGGTGGGAGCACGCTGCAAGCGATTAGCTTGTTGACCGGTTTCAGAGCAAAATCCAAAATGTTCTCCGCGCCCAGTTAACGCGGTGACACGGAGTGGTCGAAGTCGTTTGTTGGAGGAAGGTCTTGAGATTTCTTTCATCAAGGATGTTGAAAGAAACCATCTTGACGACAAGGATTTTTCACTGGACGTAGACGGCTGTGAAAGCACCGAGAGTGACAGCGACAATGAACGATCAGCGTCTAACTCACGAATAGCGAGTTGCACCTCATGTCCCCTTGTGCGTTAACGTTTTTTCACGCTCCTAGGTCACTTTGATTGTATTTAATGTATAATATCCTTCAGCGAGACCAAAATAAACGTGTAGTTTTTCTTGTGCATTGCATATAGCGCAATTATTGTGGATGAAGCGCCGCATATCGCCAACACGCTCGAGCTCGAACAGCGAAGCGAAATGGATAGAGCGATGAAACGTGCAGTCACGGCCACTTTACACGCCTCTCGGTCGGCTAACTTCTCTACTTCACCGGTACCATCCGAACGGCATTGTTGTGCGACGAATTTTCCCATCGTCGAAGAATTCGACGTTGCGAAAATTCGTCATTGCGAAATTTGTGCTGATTGAACCTGCAACATCCGAATGCAGCGAATTGCGCACAGGCAGAGTCGGAGCGTGGCTGTGACATAAGCACTACAGAATGGGATGTGAAATCCTTGTGTTCCGTTGAAGAAGGCACTCCCTGTTCCTGATTGCACGAGTAATGGCGAAGGCGTCAAATGTTTGCAAGCCATCACCACGTTAAACATTCGGTCTCGCACATCGTCGATGACGCTGCTCGCTAGCGGCCTACTACAGCGGCAAATCCGTCAGGCAGGCTCGGTACACACTGCCTCGGAGTGCCGTTCAGTTCATACGTCAATTCTAGTTCATGCAGTTTTCTGTAGCACGCACAGGATTTCGTAAACCTTCGTTTATGCCCGGTAAATGAGCTCAAATATAACCTCTCACTCCAGGGCAAATAATTAGGTGGCAAGCTTCCATGGTTTGGGGAAAGTATTTTGGTATCATATACATTTCAGTGCTGCTCATGACTTGATCCGGTGAAAGTGGCACATGCCGTACGTTCGCATGTCTTATCTGTTCCTGTGCTAACAAAAGGGTGGACACTCCTCCGGGCGCCATCTTTCATCGTACAGCGCGCCACCTATAGTTCGTGGGCATTGCGCTTCGTGTGTATCCTATTCCCCCCTGTAAACTAGAGCCTAAATGTGCCAAAGTTCTACTCGACCGGGCGCATTGGAGCTCACATATACAAAATTCTTCTCGCTGGATTGTACCGGTGCGGACTGAGCAAAATCATGCTCAGGCGTGTTGACTCAGACTAAGACACATTTTACTTTGTCGGGCATACTTGAAGCTCAGGCACGCGAAAATTTAATTGAAAATTCGGTGACCCTTGAGCTTCGCCTTTAAGAGTTGAACCCAATAGCGATATCCTGTCCCTAGTGCGTAGCGGGAAATGTTTTCGAACTTGCTATGGACCCACTACGTGGTCTTAAGGGACTATGTGCAGTAACGTGTGTGCCTTTTGTAATGGGTGGCCGGCTTGAACCACGATGTCATTATGATATTCGCACGTTCTGACGCCTGCTGGCAATGTACGCTTGTACCGCGCAATATTAGTGTGATATTACATGTTGTAGTGGGACGCCTGTATACAGGACGCGTGTGTTTGTAGCGCATGAAAGTTATTTTCACTTTATTTCCAAGCAGAGGAAGTTATTTTCAATGTAATTCAAGCGGATGCATGGCTGTGTGGTAGAATGCCTGAGTGCCACGCAGACGGCCTAGGTTAGGTCCTCACCCACACCCGGAAATTTTTATTATTTATTTTATTTACAACTTTCTCGATTTTTCTGTCACGGACAAGATGATGAGTTTTCGCTGAGAACCAACGACGCCGCCGCCGACACCGACGCCTATGCGGGAATTTCTACGAAGTGACCTCTTTAACGCTATCATGTTAAAACCACTGCAAACCATCATAGAAGCATCAAATGCAATGTTAACGCCACAAAGCTCGAGGGATCAGCAAGAGGGACCGGCTGAAGACCTCCTACCTAATGACAAGGCCTGTGCCTTACATGACGCGACGTCAGTTACGTCATGCCACACTGTTCTCGAGCAGGGGATGTCTTGCCTCCGTTCGATCACGGTGATTCGCGACTGATGCGTTATACAGCCCAGTTTCATTAGGAATTTTTCGAATTTACAAGAAATTCAGTGCCTGTGGTGTTTCACTCCAGCAACAGCTGAAGTTAAAAGAACACGTATACGGAGGGTGCCTGAGCGGAGCCGCGATATTCAAATTTAATAGCTGGGGATGTTATCAGTAAAATAAAAAGATTGTGCGCTCTAGATCGGAATCGGGCGGCATTGGCTGAGGCTTTTTTAACAAGAGCAACCTAAATTATCTTAATGATCAACTTATTCTTTAAATTGGCTCCTATCACAAACATATTGCGCGTCATTTGTTTCAATTAGTCACAACCCTTCAATCGCAACAACACCAAAACAGTGCAGCAAGAGTTTTTGAAATGGCACGATTGGCAATTTAAGTACCGTAGAGTAAGTGCCCGGAAATGTATTGATACTGCATATGAGTGTCGTTTCAAGTTACTTAGTTGTTTAAGTCCTGCACACAAGACTGTCGATAAAAAAGCGAAGGCCTAAAGATTTTGAAAACATTGACAAGAATAAGGAACCTAAGTTATATACATCAATTGGCCAGATTAACCATAAGATGGTTACCTCGTCAAACTTCATTAATAGCGCTAAAAGGTGCGGCTATCGTGCAGTGGGCTCCTCCCACTTTGAGACTGCCAGGCTAAGCCCGACAGCCGCATCGTCGGCTCTCTGGACGGCCCAAAGCTGATCCACCTTGTTGGGGGCTTCTGATGGCGGAACGCCACTTGGCTGGGCGTTATTGGGCGGCACTCAAGCCAAGCTTCAGATGTGTTCATTTTTAAGGCGAAAGTCTTTAATGTCTCATGCTCACGTCTGTATGTCCGTCCGTCCGTCCGTCCGTCCGTCCGTCCATCCATCCATCCATCCATCCATCCATCCATCCATCCATCCATCCATCCATCCATCCGTCCGTCCGTCCGGCCGGCCGTCCGTCCATCCATCTGTCTGTCCGTCCGTCCGTCCTTCCCTCGGTCCTAGCCCTGGCACGGTGCCAGGTGGCCGCCGGGGTGTGCAAAGGGACGCCGGTCACGTCGGACTCTACAGCGCTCGCACTCTGCTTGCATAGGGTCGCTGTGCCCAGCGTTTCCAATCATGCAAGGAGGGAGACGCGTGCATCGCGTTCCATTCTGACCGACCCCGTCTTAATGGACACAGGCGTTCGCGGAAGACACTTTGGAATTTTCAAAGTGTCCGTCAGTTTAAGCGCTGGAACGCGAATGGCGTTTGCACGATGCTTAAAGCACGCAAAAATACGAACGCATGCGAACAGAGGCAGATTAGTCACGCGTCTTGCTGTGATTAGCGGTAAAAAATTAAAAAAAAAAAAGAAAACACGCACACATTCCGTTTGTGTACCATCCCACTGAGAGTGTAAAAGAAAAAAGACATGGCATAGTCAGTCCAAAGGCCGCAAGCTTTCGCCGAACACACTTTGGAATGTAGAAAGTGGCCTTCAATTTTTTTAATACTGTGCACCAGATTAGTAGTGTAAACATATAGCGCATTGTTTCCGTGAGTCGAAGAAGGAACTTGACAATATACATTTCAAATACCACGGCACACAAGAAGCATGACTTGTAGTTGACGGAAGAAGCACACAATGCTGGTATCACTAGCAAACAAGTCGGAATGAAGCAGTTAGTACACCAAAGAATTCAGTTTCACCGCAAGAGCGAAGCAATGAATGGAATAGCAACAAGTTGTAATGGTACACGAAGGAATGAAAGCAGCTCACTTTTAAATGCGAAGCATTTCTTAGCAAACCAAAGGCACATTAAGCGTTTCTTTCTATCTATCTATCTATCTATCTATCTATCTATCTATCTATCTATCTATCTATCTATCTATCTATCTATCTATCTATCTATCTATCTATCTATCTATCTATCTATCTATCTATCTATCTATCTATCTATCTATCTATCTATCTATCTATCTATCTATCTATCCAGCCGTCTAAGTTTTGGTGCTTTCGTGATCACATCCGTACTTCCTGTACACCAAAATTGATATACGAGGATAAAGGATGGTCATGATATGAAAAAAAGGGCAGATCCCAAGTACCATGGGAATCGATGTTATGCGAAGCATGCGGAGATAAGGTGACTGAGTTGTAATTTTTTATCAAGCGAAACGTTACGAAATGACGTTAAAACACGTACAAATGTTGTGCGCACAGACATATATTCAACAGTCGCATATTTTTCATATAATCAGTTATTTACAGTTAGACGGAGGCACGGAGGCGCGCACATGAAGGCTCCCTATTTACGTTTGCCTAACGATGCCAACAGAAGCATGGGTATTACCAACACCAGAAGCGGTTAGCTGATATGTAGCACTTGTGCTTGCGAGGATGGTAGTCCTGGATAGTGCTTCGTGGAACAACTACAGTGGACGGCGCTTAAGTCAACAATTGTCGTTAACTCGACATGACGCCTGCCTCTTAGGGAGTACATATGTAATGTTTATAAAATTAGATAGCCTGCAGTGCAACCGCAATTGACGTTTCACCAACATTACGCTTGCATAGGGTCTTTTTCCAAAGCAGGTCCGAGACCTGGCGTAGCTCTGTGGTAGAATACTTCATTGCCACGCAGATTCCTTGGGTTCGATTCCTGCTGGGACCGTGATATTCATTATTTGAATTCACCAGGTCAACGCTGCTGACGTTAGTGTTTCTTAATGATCTCGCATTTAAATCACTAATGTTTGTCCTAAGGGTAGATATAAATTGTCAAACACCTGTGGCGCATACCCGCATAGAGCGGCCCGTGATATACGGGTATGTGCCACACGTGTCGGCAGGAAAGGGTTTGAGGTCTTATGCGACAGGATTTTCACGGTATACATGTCATGACCAGCCAGCGTTGTACAGTATAGTATACAATGGGGGGTAGGAAAGAAAGGTGAGCGAAGAAGGAGATGTGAGGATGAAGAGAGGAGGCAATTGTGGACTGGAGAGAGCAAAGAACAGCATAGACAGGAAGAGAAAGAAATACATAAAAAAGAGAGAGAAAACAGAAAGAGAAAGGCCGAAAGAGAGAGGATCAATGGGTTTCGCCGAAAGGTCTTGGAGAAAAGTAGACAGTTTCCAGCCTGTTAAGAACCCCTCCCCTCCCCCCCCCACACACACACACACCTGTGTCTAGTACACTGCACTTTAGTACAAGCACGTAAGGCCATTCTGATACCATAAATGTATTCAGAAAGGTAAAACGTTTGTAAAGAAAGAAGGCGGGAATGAGCTTTTTTGCTTACCTGTTCGACTTTAGACTTCAATGAAACTGTGTTTTTGCATTTTTAGGATGATGGGGTAGGAGGGGAAAAGCATGAGAAAGCGTACTTTACTTAACAGGCCAACTTCATTTTGTACAGTGAGGAGAAAAATGAAGCTGTCGAACGATCCTGCCTCAAGTTTAGCCTCAAGAATGGTTAAAAGTATAGTTACTCGAATTACCCAGGTTACTTTGAAATGAGAGACGTAAGAGGCGACAGAATTAAGCAACAAGTCCCACTTCTTTACTAAGAGCACACAGTAAAAGTTTGGCCCCAAAGTGGCGCTGACGTATATTTTGTTGACTAAGGGTCCATGCTATAATGAACACGAAAGCCTTATATTGGATATAGTTAAAGATTATGCACCGGCTATTTGAGAAAAAATCTTTCATTCAATGAGTGCTAACTAGCAATTAGTGCCTAGCAGTTAAGTTTAAGAAACTTTACTTTCATATTAGAACAGCGACTCCATTTGGAGGGGAAAATGTTTTTAATGTCGCTGATTGCTGCAAGAGTGCGAGTCTTTTTCTGTGCACTTAAGGTATTCTATAAGTTCTGGGCAACCACAGAGTTGATCCTATACCATGCCTTTTATTTGCTGATATTTTCATTGAAGGAATCAATAGACCAAATTACATATGTAAACGTAGTGTCGCGTGTCCATTCAAATTTGAGGGACTTGGCTCTCAGGCGCCACAAATGCGGAAGCTGTGGAGTCAAGCAATGAATAAACGCGATATTACAGATCTCAGAAATTAATATACTCTAAAAGATATATTGCGTATGCTTCTGCAGCTTGGCGTCACTCCTCTATGAGATGCCGTTGTTCTATTCGCTGATCATAATGGAACATATTATCACAAATCAGTCTGCGGAATCCCTCAAGTTCGCGGAAGCGTTATGACAAGCCAATAGAAAACCACCTGTTTGTAGCACGAAGCTACAAAGAAATCCATACGCATTTCTCAGAAAGAAAGCTTAATATTGGCCGAGAATTTCTTCCTGGTCCACGTCTGGGGAGTTTTCCTGCAACCAGAAATATTTCTCTCTGAAAAATCCATAAGAGGATTTCTCTGTAGCTTTGTGCTACAATCATGTGGTTTTCTATTTTCCTGTCATAAATCAACATGTAGCGCGTAAAATAAGCGTTAGGAAGTGAACAATATATTG
>JALIZH010027819.1:0-18307 GCA_030522465.1 Rhipicephalus appendiculatus
AAAATGAGGCCAATTGCTTTTCGAGCTATCCGCAGTGCCTTTAAAAGGGCGCAGCATTACTTTTGTACGTAATGATCGAATAGCCTCATTAAAAATTGTTTATTGCTTGGCGAATTGACTGCAACAAGAACTTTTTAGAATATGCGAATTATTATTATTATTATTAGGGTTTAATGGCGCAAAGGCAACAATGGCCATAGAGCGCCAAAGCAATGTAAAGTATAAATGCATCGGTGCGATCAATGACAATGGCTCGCTATAACTTGGCTGTAAAGGGTCTAAAATGTAGCGCACTAAAAGTGCGTAAAATAGATATACATGTTAAAATTATGATAATGACATAGAATGTGTGAAATGAATGTCAGACACGAGCTTCCTAGAAGCGTATACTGTGGAGATGGGTACTAAGGGTGAAGCCGCAAAACAACGATCATTTTAATACAATGCCTGATTATTTGGTATGTTGGTGTGCCACTTGAATTCATTTTTTTCATGATGGTAATGTTGGTATCGAGAGCAGTGATGATAAAGTGCATAAAAGATAAAAAGAAACGTTGCACGTAGGACTACAGTAAGACAGGGGCTACAGACATATCTGGTGGCTTATATCAAGGGGCCCTACCGTGGTAGGGCCCGACAAGCCACCGATATCACCAAAATAAAGGCTAGCCTTGCCCTCAGAGTTGAGGGCTGGGCTGCGACCTATGTCTCCAGAATATACTTTGTAGAAAATGAACGTCGCTTAAAAAGTGTAAGAGCTTGTTAAAAGAAACCATGGGGCTGTCTGATAAGAAAAGTGATGGATGAAGCGGGATATGCATTTTAAATATCTCGGGAAAGTGGCGTTTCCGCTCGACCTCCATTTGAGTGCATTCGATAAGAACGTGTAAAACGGACAGGTTCTCTCCACATTTCTCGCATATTGGTGCGTTTGAGCCGTTTAAAAGATGAGAGTGAGTGCTATAGGTATGTCCTATACGGAGTAGGCATAAAACAACTTCTTTGTATCTATCACGGCAGGGGAAAACTAGGTTTTTTATACGAGGTTGCACTCTATGGAGCTTGTTGTTGATTTCGAGGTCCCATTCTTTCTGCCACCTCTCACGTAGGTTGCAGTGGACAAGTGCTTTTAGGTCTTGGTATGGCACACTGTTCACGTCAAGGCTGCTTTTTTGCGCGGCTACTGCTGCGCAGGCGTCCGCCCTCTCGTTCCCATCAATACCGACATGACCGGGTACCCAGCATACTGTTATCTCCGAGGTGCGTTGATATGCCGTAATTAATTGCCTTTCTAAATCACCGAGGACTGGATTTTTGTTTGGTTTGCCACTGTTCAATGCACGAACGACGCTCAATGAGTCTGTAAATACGACTGCTTTCTTGATGTTGCGATTAACAATGTATTTTATGGCAGTTAATATTGCATATGCTTCTGCGGTAAAAATACTGGTGTGCGTGTTGAGTCTTTGTGAACTTGCGAATTCAGGGCCGATGGCAGCGGCAGATACAGAGTGTCTACCCTTCGACGCATCTGTGTAAAATTGGTGACAGTCGCGATATTTGTATTGTAGTGATAGGAAATGCTGCTGTATAGCTTCACGAGGATGGCGCTGTTTGTCTATGTGGCAGAAAGACATGTCACATTTTATGTCAGCTTTTTCCCAAGGTGGGAGCCACTCCACGGAAGGTGCTTTAGTGACTTCTTGTAGCGGTATTTCGGCTTGAGCGGCGGTCGCGGTACAGGCAAGACTGAATGGCTTTGGAAGAGACGGTCGCTTTTCAAAAAACCGTAGAGCAGAAGTGTCGGCCACGAGTTTTGCACAGGGATGTGTCGGAATGGAAAATATTTTGAGGGTGTACATGAGACTACAGCATTCACGCTCGAGTTAGAATATGCGAAGTACACGTGGATTTACAGGGATTCGAGCAAGCATCACAGACATTCCCTAGCCCAATAAATATTGCTTGGTGATGTCGCCAGGCGGTGTTCGCTGGATGGATGGATCCATGGGCGTGTGCAGGGTTTCCTGTAAAAGGGGCGGTGGGGGGTGGGGGGCAACGTTTCTACGTTTCACCGCTGCGCCTCCCGCTCTGTTGGTCGTGTCCAAAAGAAAACGTACTTCACAGTGAATGAAAAATTTCAACTGAAGTGATGACATGCTTGTCACAATGGTCTGCCTTCAGTCCCTGGCTTTCTGGCAGTAAAAATGGGAAGTAAATAGGGCTTGGCATAGGCGTGCGCAGGGAGGGGGGGGGGGGCAGAGGGAGGGTGCGCAAAGCCAGCCCCGTACATTGACAGAATATGGAGGGGGGCGCTGCGACTCGGGGGGGAGGGGGGGGGCATAGTCAGCCCCTTAAATCGACGTAATAGGGAGGGGGGCGCTGCGACGAACCTCCCCCCCCCCCTGAAGGGGAACCCTGCGCACGCCTATGGGTCTTGGAGTGCAAAATCAAGGGCCTTCGGCCACCGTTATTGAAAAGAACGTGCGGGATTACCACTTTCAACAGTTTTTTTTTTTAATTTAGTGCATTTTGCTTTGGTCGGCGTTTTTCTTTTATTCCAGTATGTTTGTTCCCGACCAGACGGGATTCCATCGGGCTTACGGGACGATTTCGAACGAATAAGTAGGGGACAGGCTTCGCATCTCCACCCTCCTCCCCATCCCCGTTTGCCCTCGCCTGGATGCGCGATTAGCTGGAACTGTTCCTCTTTGATCAGCCGGCGACTCACTCAGCTGTTTTTCTTTTTTTTTTTCCAGCTGCTTGCAGTTCCTCAATGTACTCGTTACAAAGACAGGTGGTTTCCTCGAAAGGAAGCGGTGGTTTTGTCCCCAGTGGCTCGTGCCCGGAGGGTTTGTTCTTCGGAGGCTAAGCGAGAGAAAGAGGAACGGAAAATCCGATGAGACCTTCTACGGAACGGCTGCTCAAAGGCCTTCGTTGAAATGGTCGCACGTCGCTAGGCCCATCACCGCAGTCCCCTTCGAGAGGACACTGACCCACCGTTTCCCAGGTGTGTACAGGTGTGGATTCCCCATCTTCACGGCATCAGCTAAGCGCTCGCACGTGTTCTGAAAAGCAGGGAAACAAGATGTCACATAAGCCAGTTTCTATGAACGGCAGCGTCTATCGGCGCCCAAGCGATAGACTGCTCAATGAGAAAGGACTGGGGCTGGTTTACACCATTTCTTGAGCGAATAGACCGATGTCACCGAGCATACTGCGCATGCGCAAGCTCGACAGCGACTGACCGGCCGCCATCTTAGTTGTAGTTCTCGGAGCGCTTGTGCCGCTGCGGTTTGCAGGACTCTCCGATCAACTTGCACCGTGTGAAGAAAATCGACTTCGATCAACATCGCATGTGCTTGACATTATTACTCAGACATTCTAGGTAAGTGTTTCAACGAAACTTATTATTTCTTATAGCGTAGTTTATAAAATATGCTATATTGTACAGCTGTAGCGGCCGGATCGGCTCGGCATAAACCGACGAGCCGGCATGGTCTTTCCGTGCATTTATTCTGAAACAGAGAGGTTTGTGACCCTGAGCTAGTCGTCAGTAAACGTTTAGATTACGTAAGTGGTGTAGTCAACGTAAGGCAACGTAAAGGTAGTTGCCAAAGGCTGTATGGGCCGCTTCGCGGAAGTGAAAAGCATCGCGCTGATCGTATTTCGCTGCATTAGCAACGGGCATTTGCTAAACACATTCCAAGTGTGCAGTTGGAACTTTCCGAGCACTGATAAACCGAGCAGTAAAGACGCACGGAAATGCAGGCCCGATATTTTGTCGCTGTGTTGCGCGCTTGATTCTGCCGTTCTTGTAATGCGCCTTCAGCGGTCAGCTGATCCCATCGATTACGCGCGCCTACGTACCGTCGCTCTGACCACGACCCAGGCGACACGCAACAAGGAGAAATATAGGAAATGGCAAGGCTGCTTTACATATTAGATTATCGTGACGCGCAGCCGAGAAAGCCTGTGTAGTGGGTGGGGAAATGCCGGTTTGTCTAGTTCACTTTCGTGCAGCCGTCTCTGCTGCATCGATTATCGTGGGTAGCTAGCCACTGACGGGCATGGGCTAAGAAAAATTTGTCGCTCGCGGTGAAACGTGCTCGCCCAAGCACTTGAAATTTTACGGAGCCGTAGTTCGTGCCGCGTTCGTTCTGCATCATCATTCCTTTTGCATTGATGGTTATTGTGTATGGATAGTTTGTTGCTAGCACTTTCTAAAAGCAGCTGCGTTTTCAGTGGAGCTTTGTTTGTGGAAGACGACCAAGTTAGCACATTAAGCAGCATCTGGTCAAGGCTGCGGGAGTTAGCTGCATGTGTGATGGTCCTCATAATGTGGTCATCTAAGAGTATGGTTGAAACAGTAAGAATAATCACGCCATATAAACCTTTGGCTTATGAAGTTTTATTATATGACAAGCTCATAAAAGTGTGTTAGCACTTGACTATGGTAGGTTGTAGCATGCTAAATATTGTTTTGTCGCAGGCCTGTATATCATGGCATGCAGACCTATAACCGACAACCAGGAAAAGTGGACCAGTCAGACAAAGTCCCTGAACCCATTCTTTGGAAAAGAACACATCTATAGGTATGTACAACATTGTGTTAAAGACATGGGTTAAAGTTTGTTTTTCAGTGCGTCCCCTTGCCAGGACACATAAGTAACTTTTCTTAGGGTGATTAGGTCAACATGTTTGCACAGCGCAAGAAAGATGAGGATGTAGGGAGGACACAACACGGGCGCTGACTTCAACTAAATTTTATTAGCGAGAACGCTGGAAATATATATATACATGATAGCAAGCAGCACGCCACATCACAAACGCACAGTCTATTGCGTTACAGCTAGATCGATACTCGATATCTTGTTAAGTGAGAGCAACAGCACACCTCGGCACAAACTCACAGCTTATTACGTCACAGCCAGATACCCGATTTCATTATTAGTGAGCGCAACAGAAGGCATGCTAACACAGAGGTCACCCAGCAGGTGGACTTCATTAGCCTCGATTATTTCGCGTGTTAGCTGCTGACGATGTTTCGCGACAACGGTGCTATTTTCAAATTCTGGTTTGCAACCACAATCTCTACAGTGAATACCCAGATGGCCTTGAACAGTTGTGTTTACAAGATAGTGATGTTCCTTTAAGGGGGGATGGATAGCAAAGAAAGGTGTGCAACTACTACTGCCCATCGCTCTGTTGTTTTAAAGCAAACTCCACGAAATTGTGCAAGTGGCTTGAATGGAGATTTTACTAGACGTTTTTTTAAATCTGGCTCGGAAATACAAAGCCATTCTAAAAATAATGAAAATAAATCCTTTTACAATTTTTTTTATTTTTTGAAGGAACATTTGTAAAAAATATTTTGGATGTAAAATAATGCAATCGCTTCTGGTGATTACATGTGCCCAGGGTATCCTTCTCAACCAAAATAATAATTGTAGACATGACCATTCTTTAGTTAAAAATTTCGATGTCTCATTACTAGAATTTTAGGGCTTTTTTTCTTAAACAAAACCTTTTGTAAAAATACAATTCTGGTGGCAACACCATTCTTTTGCTTCAGAAAGGGCGCATGTTATTCAGAGAGAAGTCACAAAAGTTCGCACTTGATAGCTGGTGTGGTTACAGAGAAAATGTTCCTTTTCTGACGAAAAGTAGTGTTTGGAGAAAACGCCATTTAATGTTCGAGTTGCCGCGGTGCGGTCACGGGATCAGGCGCGTTTGGGGTCATTTTTAAATGCTTTCCGCTGCGCGTAAAAACGCGCCACTTTGTAGAAGCACTTGTCAGTAATGATGGAATATCGTACTATGAAAATTGAAAAATAGCATTTTCAGTCGATTTGGCCCTCCATCCCCCCCCTTAAATGCTCATTCACGCACCTGTCCGTTTGTCCAACATATGTGGACAAGCGCTATGAAATGCTATCATGTGTATATATTTCGAGCGTTTTCGCTAATAAAACTTAGTTGAAGTCAGCACCCGCGTTGTGTCCTCCCTACGTCCTCGTCTTCCTTGCGCTGTGAAAACATGTTGATTCCAAATCACCAGCCAGCCCAAGCTTCCATTTTATCAAGTGATTATGTCACCACAAAATGTTTGTTCACAAATAACACCTATGAAATTTCTCCTTAGAGCACGTTGAGGAGCAAAATTATGGCATGGCAATGAATGTAGAAATAATCTGAGCCTTTCCGAACAATAACGAAAATATGAAATAGTATGTACCAACTTCTTGAATGCCATGGAGCTTTTAAGACAAATGGAATGCGCATAAAGGAACATCAACTTTCAGCTCTTGCACACAGCAGCTTGACTTAAATGACATTGAATTTTCAGCAAGCACATCCACAGAGTGGTATAAACATCTGCATGCCACATATCATTACCTAATTATTTATTTGGACCTGCTGTAGCATCACAAGGACATTGTTTCAGGGAGGTTACAGAGTAACAAACATCTGTATACAAAAATTGCAGTGCAAGAATCTAATATTTTACTACAATGATGAAAAAAAGGGATGACGAATCGGAAAGATTTGAACACAAACAAAACTGGAAGCACAGAAACAGAAAAAAACAACCACATAATAAACCTACAAAAAGGGACAGGTGACGAAAGCATCCGGCAAACAGTTAGTGTGTGCAACATAAAACTGCACCTGCACACTGCAAAATAATAAGCTTGCTTAACGAGTGAGTGCCCCAAATCTTCTGGACATGCCAGGTAATGGCGCGTCATGTAGTACCAGAATGTGTTGGAAACTATGGGAGGCCTACTATCAGCAAAATGTGTCTGACACATGCACATGATTTCACTTAATCCTTCAACATTTCTCAAAAATGTGATCGAGTTCATAAAGGCACGTCGAAACCTGGCAGCACACTGCGAGTTTGGAGTAAGCCAGTTAAATCTGTGACACGATAAAAAATCCTCAAACTGGTCATTTCTCATTTACTGAAGCGCTACTGCGTCAAATGCCGACGTTTCAGACATTCTCAAGGATTGAGCTTTCACTCTGACAGAAATTGTTTGCCTTATGTGTCCCCAGTTTGCTTTTAGTGTACTGTAGACATAGGTCGGCAAACTCACTCATGAGTCAGCTCACTCCAACTCACTCAGACTCAGATCGAGCTGTGAGTCTGAGTTTGAGTGAGTCCGGTGGAGTAAAATTTCCGTGAGCGTCAGTACGAGTGAGTCCGGTTGAAAAAAAAAATTTGGCGAGTGTGAGTGAGTCCAGTTCAGGAAAAATTTTGGCAAGTCTGAGCCTGAGGGAGCCCTAGGCGCAAAATATAAATCGTGAGCGAGTCTGAGTGAGCTCCACCTTTTTTTGCCGACCTATGATTGCAGATATACAACTGTGTTTTCAATGTTGAGCTGCTGGCAGGTGCTTGTCCTTGGTCAGTAGCTTGTTATCGCTTATGCTTTACCAGCTGGATTGATTCATTGACTCAGTTGTTCAGCACAGTACACTGTGACAAAAGGCAGAGAGAGAGATACTGTTTTATCAAGCTTCAGGGGTCATTAATCACACAATTATAAGCTTACAGAATTGTGCTTGAGCTCTAGTTATAAGTTGCAATTCCATAAAAATGGTATAATTCACTTTTATTTATCTTTCCAGGTCTACATCTGCACTCAATAAGTTGCGCACTATATGCTGACATTATGATATTCCATGCAGGTACATAGAAAGCAAAGGTGCTCAAAAACATCGAGATGCTGGGATACGTCTCTTCACATTAGGACATCTACAGAAGCTACAGTTTTTGGAAAGCAGTGGTGCAGAGACTGTTGTACGTGCAGAAGTGCTAGCTTCCATGACTACTAGGACCCTGTACAAGGCATCCATCAAATTGTATAAATGTGATAGTGAGGTAGTTTCGGGGGGCTGCACCTGTGTTGCAGGCAGGGCTGGGCAAAGATACTTTGAAATTGTATCGCGATACGATACAAGATACTCAGGCAAGAAGTATCGGAGATACAGATACAAGATACTACCGCGACAATTGTATCCGATACGATACATGCCAATTGTATCTTAAGATACTTTGATACATTCACAAATTTGTGGTTAGCGACCCTGATAATATAGCGGCGAACGCATATAACAGAAAGGTTTGTTTGAAAATTTTTTAAGTGAGACCAATTTCATTTCATGTTAATGAAATGTACACTGCCGACAGCAATAAATGCTGTCGGCCTTCGGTAATTTGATCATCGGCAGAACGCGTCTTGTTTTACACATCAGTGATCGCACCTTCCAATGTTATCGCTGGTGCTCTCGTAAGCTCACAAATGAACTAGAGTACGCGCGTATTACGCGTAATCTTAATAATTTTTGGTCGTTAACGTCCCAAAACCACGATATGATTACGAGGGACGTAGTAGTAGAGGGCTCCAGAAAGTTTGACCTTCTGGTGTTCTTTACCGTGCAATTAAATCTAAATACATGCGCCTCTAGCATTTCGCCTTCATCGAAATGCGGCTGCCACGGCAGGATTTGCGCGGAATCTTAACAGAACAATCTGAGACAATCTCGAAGATTCCGAAACATTGCGGTGCGGCCTGCGCCGAGCAGTGATGACAGTTTTTAGTGGTTTAAACCCGATCACAGCAAAATAAAAAAAATAAGAGTGCGTGGCAGTATAGCTCCGCAAATCTCCGCCTGAAAACGCCGCTATCCAAGCTATTACCGCTTATAGCTCCGATTACCCTGACAATTAATAAATGCAAAAAAAATATAGGGAGCCAAAAGAAGGAAAACAATTATAACTAAAATAGAAAAGCCGTTCCGAATCAAACATTCATAGTGAATAAGTATAGACACAGGATACAGGTGGCACTCCCAATAGCTATGGCAATTAAACATGAATTATCGTCAACTTAACTGTTCAGGTTAGACAATAAAAAAATCAATGCGTACGGTAAATTTCTTAAAATGGCTCGTTGGGACGCTCAAGAGAAAAACGGACCATTAGGTATCACAATGTTACTCGAGTACCGTTCCTAAGATCTTTAAGATTTTATCTAATTATTTCCATTATTATAATGTAAACTCAATTTCGCCATTTTACCAAGCAGTAAGCAGAATGTTTGGTACTGTATACTTAATGCATGCCCACATGATACTTGTTTCCCAAATCGCCTAGGCAGAAGAGTAAACTCAAGTGAATAGAAATGTGTAAACAGTAGCACAAATAAATCAGACACTTAAGAGTAAGGATACAACCGAGAGCTTATTTTGGCTGCTTAGAAAGGACATACTGCCGTCACCAGACCAAAAAAAAAAAAAGTTCAGAGCCCTAGGTAATGTATGGAATGCAAGAGAAGCATAACTAAAAAAGTGCTTGTGCTGACGTTCATATTATGATTTCAATAGCTACTAAAATAGAGATAGCAAGAAGAAACCGATATGGTACGCCATGATCTCTTCTGGTAGGTAAACGCTTGTTCTATTAGATCTAGCATCGGTACCGGTGGTGCTATAGTTAGAATCTTATTTGCACATAAGTCAACCGCGTGTGACTTATACATCCACAAGATCCTTCAAATCGCCGATGTGTGAAAGCCACGAGTTGCAAAGCAACCTCGTGATTCAGATTTCGTAACGAAGTACCACGCACGAGGGTGGCATCAGAATTTGCATGCTCATCGCCGCACACATTGCGGTACGCGGCTCTGGTAAGTGTCTAAGAGTGTCATGGCACTGACACAAATTAAAAGGTAAAAAATCGAAAAAGAAAACGCACGTGGGCAAGCTCGCAAACGTCTACGTCCTCGCGCTTGTTTCTGTCGAGACTGCGCAAGCGCTGTCATATTGCTCTGCCTCACCAAAAGGGACGCACACACCTCATCGCCTGCCCTCACTGGGAGATTACGGCGGAAAGATTAAAATATATCACTGCGCTTAGTTTTATTCAGGTGGCTTAGTGGCACCAGTAGCTTGAGAAGCGGAGTTCAGTCAGCGATTATTCTTTCCCACGGTAGTGTTACGATAGCAGTATCTTGTATCTTAAGATACACGATACATTATCGAATGTATCGGAAATACAGATACCAGATACTCGTCTTGCGAGACGTATCGTGATACAGATATGAGATACCCAAAGAGTATCTAAGATAGTATCTAAGATACATGTATCTTCGATACTGCCCAGCCCTGGTTGCAGGCAAAGGTGCAGTGTGCAAGCACATCTGCTGTGTCTTGTATGGTTTAATGTACATTGCACAGCATGATTTGGCATCTGTGCCAGACTCTCTCGTGCACAGAGACGGAAAGACAGTGGTATCACCGCAGAGACCCGAGGAAGGTCACGGAAAATTTTGAGAATGTAGTATTTTCAAAGGACACCTGCGACAGAATCAGCTGTGCACCAGAACGACACCACAAGAGAATGCAGTATTCCTTTTTGAAAGCAGACAGAAAGGTAATGAAAAAGCCCAGCCTGATAAACGTGCATGGCAATCTTAAGAAATGCGGCCTCGACTGCTTTGCCGACATTCTCGAGGCAAACGACTTTTTGCCCGTGAGAATTGCAGAAACAGCAAATTGTGCTGAAGAAGACAAAGCAATGCCTAAACGATGGCTTGATGCTATAAAAGCTGGAAGTGCAGTGCAGTACACAGTTGATGACGTGAATGCTGTGGAGAAGGCCACAAGGCTTCAGAGTGGATCCCCCCATGTGGCATCATTACCGGAAATGAATTATAACTGCATCATCGGCGCATAGAGGGTACACATGGGTGAATAATACGTGCAAAAGAAAGATGGGGCCTCATGATGTGCGGTCTCTGCTAAGCACTATCATGGGTAAGCAAGTGCGCGCTACTTATGCCATGAAGCGGGGCCTTTTATGCGAAGACAGCGCAAGAAAGGCCTTCATTGAAAAAAATAAACAGCACGTGGACATCGACGTGGGGCAGTGTGTTCTTTTTTTTAAGCCGCAGCCATCCTTTCCTTGGGGCAAGCCCACACGGAATCGCTACATGCAGTTGTTGTGCACCACGCCTTTTGGAAATCAAAAGCCCCATGAGAATTCATACACTTTGCAAGAATGAACTGCGTGGTGGATGCCTCAAAGTCAGCAGCAGGTATTTTACCCAGGTGCAGGCACAAATGGGGGTTACCGGTCTGAAGAGTTGTGTCCTCTTCGTGTACAGTGAAGAAAAGTGTGTGCAAGTTCCTGTACTTTTTGATGAGGCATTCTTCACTGACCTGGTAAAGTGCTGCAAGTTTTTTGCTGACCAGTACCTGGTGCCTTATTTCGCTGGAAATTGGCAGCCTTCTTAATCAGTGTAAATTAATTTACTGTTCCTCTTTGTCATCCCTTTCTGCATGATTTTTAGTCTCCTGGTGTATGATGTACTATGCGTAATCTCACTTTAATGACGTGTGCAGAAAATTATCTTCGGTACTAATATATACCATGTATCTGGCCGAGAATTGACACAAAGTTGATACATAGCAGCTCTCTATCTGTAATAATATTAATAATAATTGTTGGGGCTTAACGTCCCAAAACCACGATATTATGAGACGCGCCGTAGTGGAGCGCTCTGGAAATTTCGGCCACCTGGGGTTCTTCAACGTGCACCCAAATCTAAGTACACAGGCCTCAGGCATTCTCGCCTCCATAGAAAATGCATTGTGTAACAACACAAGAAACAACGAACATGCATCGTTCAAGCTGGTTTATGCGAGGAATACCCCAATGGCGTTCAATGCAATGTGGCCAAATGTCACCCACAAAGCCAATCCTGATCTCGCAATTTATCTACAAATGAGCCAAAGAAACAAGACTGCTTGCCCTCCTGCATGTAAGACCCAACAAAGGATTGACACTCACTGCTTCAACCTTCAACGATGCCACAAAGGATACCAACTGCCACTGGTCTGGATTATGGACCCCGATACAACGACATAGCGAGAACCATCTATGATGATACTTGGGACCTTACGATGTACGTGGACATATTGGTGCACTGGACTATGATGGCATGCTTGGTAGCATGACGCAAGAACTGTTACTGCGTGCGACCTGAAGTTTGCCATCTGCTGCAGCCCATGCCACATAGGATTGTTTATTTTCATGTGACCTACTCATATTACCACTGCTTAGCACAAAGCATGCGTCTTGCCACTATCTCTGTACTGCAAGTGTTTTCTGCCTGCACTGTGGATAATCCATTTTCTCACCACAAGTACACCCCAATAAACAACTCATTCTGTATTGGTTTGATTGTTTGCGTCTTCACCGACACAACCACGTGACAGTAATTTTGTTTGAAAGAAAAACCGTATAAAAAGGTAGAAAAAGCTTTATTCCTAACTGTGGGAGGTCGAACGTGTCTTCGCTTTGAGTGCCTAAGAATGGTTTTATCTTTCGTTCAAGTTTCAAGATGTCGAGACACTTACACTAACAGCAACGTTTGGATTGAGCAATGAAACTGTAGATAGGAGAGTATTCACTTTATTATGCAGAGAGCATTCACGCATAATTTACAAGAGGTGGACAGAAACAAAGTAAACACAGTTATCTCGTATTCGCATAGTTCAAGGAGCTCATGAGCACAGAGGGAGACTGTTGGATCATGTGTGGGAACACTGATAATTTATTGTACGCTGAAATTCTTCACATGTTACTGTAGCAGTATGTAAACCTTTCCTGCAATCAACAGTGCAAGGACATATTGATACATTAATGCAAGACATCACTTAGGCAACGAACAGTCACTGAACATCATTGCTGACAGTATCTCTTGGAAGTGCTGGTCACTGTGCCATCAAATTACTGCTTTTAAACTGCTCTTATGCAAAGTAAGTGCAGGATTTACTTACTCGTCAAGAAAATAGAAGTGTATTGACGTTACACACACTTGATTTTTTTCTTGATACTTTGGATAATTCAGAATTTAGTTAATTCGGACATTTTTTTTCAGTCCTGTGAGAGACGAATCAACAAGCTTTTGCTGTACAAATTTTTACGAGAAGATCAAGGAGCAGAGATGCACGCAATGCAGCCACCGAAACAAGTTTTTGCCTTAACTTTTGACAATATCTAAATTTTCCTGACCATCTCAAAAAGCAGTTTTTCTGGTGTTCAGCTGGGTGTGGTTTTCAGCAAAGGTGAATCAATGAAGTTAGACAACAGCGCACAGATGTGCCACACTTTGTTGAGTTGTTCAGCCATACTGTTCGGGAAGATCTGTGATAGTATTCTGAACGTTTTCACCCTCCTGATGACTCTCTCGACGTGTATTCGCACGCTTGCAATTCGTCTTGTTTCCTCTTCGTCTTTTTCTGACAGCTGCGGCCGTCCACCCATAAAAGGAGGAATGCTGAGACCTAACGAACGTGTCTTACATTCATATGCAATGGTGAATCCCCTATCAGCCATGATGCTGCGCCCAGGAGTGAATTTATCTAAGATTCCACAGTGATTGGTCAAGGCCTTGTCCGACAAACGGCCAGGTGCGAGGTCAGAGACAAACGTCACAAATCCGTTGGGGCTGCAAACAACCAGTCCCTTGGCGGTATTGTGCTTCTTGTACAAGGAATATGTCTCACTTTGAACAAGAAAAGATGACGGCGTTTCAATGAAGATCTCTGTGCAGTCAAGGATACCGTCCACGGTGTTGAATCCCTTGGAAAGGAAGGCTTGTGGGCGATACTTGTCACACAGATCTGGTGGCATCCATGTGGGCACCTGTATCATGCGATAGAAAAAATCTTCATCATTCCACAGAATCACGTTTCTGTGGATAACACCAAGCAAAATATAAAGCATCATAAGTATTCATTTATATCCAATTTAAAATAAGCCTTAAAATTGAATTTGTGAGAAGCCACGACATGCAACTTGCCCGAACTGCTGCTCTTGTGAATAGAACTCCGAAAGTCAGTCTACATTTTCATTTTGAAGCAGTGCGACAAAGAGGCACAGAGAAGCGAAGACAAGTTATTGTGCAAGTGCCAACACTTGTACAATAAACACACAGGACTACTTACGGTTGAAGTATTCACTGTGCATACTTGAATATGGAATGATGCTTATTGTTTATGGCATTTTTGCAATTAGCCTTGTATCCCAAATAATTCATATATTGGCACATATCCATTTCGTATATAATTTCGTATAATTTTTCACTAACGCTTCAGTTAAAAGAGGACTGGTGTCATCCCTCCTTTATACATTTGTGGTCTGCCTCGGTGGTACAGTGGTTATGGTGCTCGGCGGCACTATAGTCACAATTTCAGTATTTCTGTCCACTACCATGCAAATGAGACCCAAATTATTTCCTGCTGAAAAAGAATACATCTAAATCGAGGTGTTCTTACTACCTTCATGTGATCAGACATATGTATCTTTTTTTTTATACTGTGAGCCTAAACAGGCCCATACAGGAGTGAACATTGAATACGTAAGTCAATTTCGCAACAGCGCAAGAGAAACACAGTTATCACACTTCAGTACAGTGTTATGCATTGATCAAAGCGAAAAACAACAGAGAACGACATTTTTACATAACTCAGTGATACACACAGCAAATCTCAGTGTCATGGTGAACCTAGAAATGTAGAAATATAGTTAGTCACTTGAAGGGTTTATACGAATAGAAACTGCTCGATTTTAGCAGTGAACGCCTCTAAGGATTCAACATTCATGCAAGCATGTAGAAGCGCATTCCATTTTTCTATGGTAGACGGGAAGAAAGAACATTTGTAAGTGTCGCAGCGTGTTATATATGGTCTGATACACTTTGCATGATTGAGTTTGGAAGAGCACTGATAGGGTGGTTTGAAGTAGTCGTTTTTATTAACAGCAAGCTTGTCGTGATATAACAAGTACATTAATTTTAAAGAAGCAACGCGCCGGCGGTTTTCAAGTGTCTCTATCGCAGCGCGATTGCGCAGCAGCGTCACACTGTCATTCCTAGAGTATCTAGAGTAGATGAAACGAAGCGCCTTGTTTTGGATTGCCTCTCACTTATTGTTAAGATACCCTTGGTAGGGATTCCATACAACACTAACGTATTCGAGAATGGGGCGTACGAGAGATTTATAGCATCATAGCTTAAGATTCGGGGGGTGCTGTTGTAAGTTTTCTGCGTAGAAACCCCAGTTGTCTGAATGCTTTTTGACACGTGTTACTAATGTGTGTATCCCATTTTAATGTACTCGTTAGTGTCACCCCCTAAGTATTTATACGATTCTGCCCGAGCAACGTTTGACCCCATGAGGTTGTAAGTGAAGACTAGTGGCTTTTTCTTCCGTGTTACTGACATGCATGCTGTCTTAGCTACGTTAATTTGCATTCCCCCATTCGTCGCACCACTTGGCAATACTGACCAAAGATAAGTTTAATTTAACCTGATCTGCCTCTGTTCGTATTGTTTTGTATATGACGCAGTCATCTGCAAATAATCTTAGTGCAACGTCTTGTTCAACTTGAAGGTGCATATCATTTACGTATATTAGGAATAAAGTAGGACCTAACACAGACCCTTGGGGCACTCCCGAGAAAACTTCCAGACATTCTGATTCAGCACTGTTTACTACTTCAGCACTGTTTATTTCATGTGATGAGACATATGGATCTATGGGATTAGTAACTGGCTTATCCATAGAGTTATATTCTGTAGGCATGAAACCTTTCCCTTCCAACTTGAACTCTCATGTTCTTTCTCTGAGAAAACCAGTCCAATCTCTGGATAATTTGACAACCAAGTTCAAGACAGTTTCACTCATTCTGTGTAGGCACAAGTCCAAGCCTCATTCAAAGAGCACCGCGCATGGTGATCATGGTGCCCGCGCAAAACTCGTTGCAGCCGCCGGCTAACCGTGGAGTCAACCAGCAGCCATACGCTCAGCTGTTCCCTTTAACAGTGTATTGCTGTGTACGTGCATTGTGTAGCTGAAATAGCACACATACACTGTTTACTTCGCAATACTGTATTGCAGGCTCACGGCCGCTTTTTTATCCAGCGGCCGTGGCAGGCTGCAATCTATCGCATTCTCACAACACATCTTGCAAGTGCCTACGAGTATCAATAACTTTAGACATTCCGTTAGGTCGTACCGCCCCATGGACTAGACATTTTCTCACATCAATGTGAAAATAGACGTCTGTTTATACAAATAACGTAGTAATGATGGTTATGCGACTGTCAACTTAAAAGAGTTTTTGCATACCTGGCGCAGCTTGTTGTGTAAGAAGTCAAGCCAGGTTACCCATAGGCGGGACACCGTGCTCTCGGACACATCAAACCTGTAAATGAAGAGAGGATTCCACAATATTATGTCTTGTATCATACTAAAACAATGCAAGAAGCAGCTAGAAGATTGAGGGTTGAAGTGATGGGCACTCGTAGGAAAATTAAAGGGCACCTAAACCATCTTTTTTTTTTGTAACATTTCAAGTGAATGCAGGCATCGAATTCGGAATGTTGTCATAATCAGCAGTATCAAACACAGCAGTACCATGTGCCACAGGTGCACCACAAAAATAAAAATAAACAATGCAGTGTTCCTCTCCGGGTCATTCGCCATTCCCAGCATTGTTTGCGACGTCACCAGGAGAATCTGGCCACGTGAGCAGCAGAGAGAGCCTGTTTGTCTGCCTGCAAGTATGTGTCCTCCCTGCTTATCCTCCTTGCTCAGCAAGTAGGAACCCTCAGTCAAGAGAAGAGATGAGCCAATGTACGGGGTGTAGCGAAGGAAAGAGTGAAATGAGCGAGGGCCGCATTTAGATATCAAACACGTTTAACTCCACTATTTACTTCAAAACATTCTCAAGGGAACATGTTCCTTGTAGTCTCATGCGCAACTGCAACAACACAACTAAATTTCAACCTCTGCGTGGATTAGGGGGTCCTGTAACTAGCGTCGTGAGAGGCACTTGTCGTTCAGGGCAGCAGCTATAGAAATAAGTCGCTTTGTCGAAAAACTAAACTCCAACAATATTCCTTGTTAAGCCCTATCCTTGCATTATAGCATGATAGTATACTTGTGCATGTTGTATGCATTATAAATTAATGCAAAAGTTACAATGATGAGAAAACATGTTGCATTTCCTTTGCACCTAAGGAATACCGCTTCACTTAGAGAACATGTATATCTGACTAACAGCAGCGAGGTTGACAGTCAAGAACAGGGTTAGCTCACCTGAATGCAAGGTCGGCTCCGTCAAGTCCCAGCCGAAGTCTCATAAGCACAATTATTAATTGCGTCTTGAGCGGCAGGAAAACTTTCTGTCTTCACTTGCAGTTCCTTTCATGTTCCAGAATTGCAGGCTGTTCACGTCTTCTTCTATAAGCGACCAAAATGCCTCAAAATGCAGGCGTGATGCGAATCCTGTATAGTAGCGCAGTTTCTTTTCTTTCTGAGCCAAGACATCGTATTCAAACTCAGTTGTTTTTGTTTTGGAGGCCTTTCTTAGGCAACCACTTAAACGCGATATTTCAAGCACCAAACATCTGTTCTTTTGTTGAAGGCGGTTGTACAGCCTTGCTGAATCTGCATTAGCCTTTCTTTTCTCCTCTAGCTCCTTCTTCAATGCAGTAATTATTGCGTTAGCTTTTTCTAGTTCCTGCTCAAGATGGTGAATGGATTCTTGCTGCCTCTTCAGCAGATCATTTGGATTGTGCTCATGATATGTATATGAGTGTTCTGCGAACGTATCACAAGCAGTGTTCTCAGTGGCACTGCACAAGTCGGCGCTCTTTTCATCATTTGATGTTTCTTCGCTATGTGGCTGTTGCACTTCAACACGGTTGGCAGGTAGAGTGCGCTGTAACAGTGGAAAGTAACGAAGAAATCTCATTACATAAAGAAGATATGTAAACAGCTGTAACACTGGCAAGTTCATTTAATGGGAAAACTCTGCCGCATCAAATCATCCTTCTCCAAGCTGTATAGAAAAAGTAGCAGAAACTCACGTCAACACACTGGTGTAATGAATAAATAATCTACTTATTCGTCACAACGTACTTCATCAGCTGCTATGTTTAAATTATGTGCATGCTGAGTGATGCCTGGCCATAAAAAATGGACTTTCATACCTTCACTTGAATTTGTGATCATGGTGATCATGGTGATCATGGTGCCCGCGCAAAACTCGTTGCAGCCGCTGGCTAACCGTGGAGTCAACCAGCAGCCATACGCTCAGCTGTTCCCTTTAACAGTGTATTGCTGTGTACGTGCATTGTGTAGCTGAAATAGCACACATACACTGTTTACTTCGCAATACTGTATTGCAGGCTCACGGCCGCTGGATAAAAAAAACACGGTACGG
>JALIZH010027820.1:0-10118 GCA_030522465.1 Rhipicephalus appendiculatus
GTGTTTGTTGAGATCAATGTCTCGAGCGCCATCACGTGACTCTGCTCCATCAATAGGGGCACGTAAAGCTCATCATCTGTGCTCGCTGGAGCGCTCTGGCGGTAGTATACAAGAATGTCAGTGTCGTTAGTTTTATGCAGGTGGCTTAGTGGCAGTAATATCAGCTTGAGAACCGGAATTCAGGTGGACGCTTATTGCTTCCTACGGTGGTGTTTCTACAGCAGTATCTTGTATCTAAAGATAATTGTATCTAAAGATAAAGATTAAATGTATCGGAAATACAGATACAGATACTCGTTTTGCAAGACGTATCGCGATACAGATACAAGATACCTAAAGTATACTGCCCAGCACTGATGGCAATGAATCTTGACCTCCAAGGTGGTGCCGGTGGGAGATTTCTCCTGTGCGTTGTTGAACAATAAAAATTCGCAGCGTGCGCGTTAACTAAAAGCGGTCTGCGGCGGAGCTCGGCGGAGCTATATATGAAAAAAAAATTTTTTTTAAATAAATAAAAAAATTAACAAAAACAAGAAAAAGCAAAAAAAAGGCGCTGCGCCGTGCTCCCGACCGGGCTGCAGAAATTAGGCGCCTTTTACTTCTTCGAACCACAACCACCATATATAAATGGAGTGAAGCGCGCGCGAAATGCATTCGCATTTCCTCACGATTTCCCCTTCGGGGAGGTGGGGGCTTTTTTTGCAATAGGGGAGGCGAGAGAGGGGGGGAGCGTAGGAGAGGAGAGAGGGGAGGGGGGGACGCGCATGCGCAGTGGGAGTGTGGACGCCGCAGGCAGGCATGCCTGGAGGAGAGAGGGGAGAGCGTAGGAGGGAGTGGAGGGGGAGGCGCATGTGCAGTGAGGGTGTTTTTTGCCGCAGGGAGGGGATGCCTAGAGGACAGAGAGGGGGAGAGGAGGTTTTTTAGATGCGAAACATCTCATGCTCGGGGCTATGTCCGTCCCTCCCGCGTCCCGCGTCCGGCCACTTTCATGAAGTAGGGAAGCACGCATTATGCGAACCAGAACACTGTAGTAATATGAAGGCCCTCAACCACTATCACAGTCGTCAGAGTCATGGCCGAGAGCACAGAGAGGCTGCTTAGCAATGGCTAGGCAGGCGGTGTCTGTCGCCCAGGTTGACCCCATTCCTTGATCTTGCTTGCATGTGTTTGGAGGGGGCTTAGTCCGTCCCTCCTTCCCACGTCCCACACCACCACAGCGCATGCGCGTCCCCTCCCCCCTCTCTCTCCTACACTCACACCCATTCTCTCCTCTAGGAATCCTCTACTCTACGGAGCGGCTCCCGCGTCCCACACCCCCTACAGCGCATGCGCGTCCCCTCCCCTATCCTCTCCTACGCTCACACCCATTCTCTCCTCTAGGAATCATTTTCTCTACGGAGCGGCGCCCGCGTCCCACAGCGCATGCGCGTCCCCTCGATCTCTCTCCTCTAGGAATCCTCTACTCTACGGGTGGCTCCCGCGTCCCACACTCCCACAGCGCATGCACGTCCCCCTCCCTCTCCTCTCCTACGGTCCCCCCCGTTCTGTCCTCTAGGAATCCTCAACGGAGCGGCGCGCACGACAGGTGGTGAGACAGCTGCATACTCCACTGGGGGGCGCCACGGTAGTTCCGCGGTATGAAAATGGCGGAGCGCGCGCGCCTCATTCTCTCTCCTGTGCAGCGCCGCGATTAGCGCCCGGACCGCTACCGTGAAATGAGAGCGGCGACGTTCCTCCCGCTCAAGCTTATTATCTCCCCGCTGCTTCGCATCCACACATGGTTCCCTTTAGCGGGAGATGGGGAAGTTTTTTATTTTTATTTTTTAAAGGGTTTGCGCATGCCCGGTAAGGGGTGTTCACGCGGCACACCACCACCACCGCCGGATTAAGCTTCGCCATAAGATGCTTCACATCTAACACTTGGACCATCTCCCCGAAGGGAACCCTGATGGGATGCGAAGCAGCAGCGGTGCGCACGGCGTTGACCCAGTTGAAACGGGCGTCATCGCAGATAAACGAGCCGAAAAAGAGTGTTTCCACTGGACGTGCGGTCGAGCGTTGCGTGCGGTGGAAAGGGTGAAGCGATAGAGAAGTGACACGTTCAGAGGTGTTGCCAGCGGGCGGAGCAGCTGGCAGCTGCGGGCGCTGCCGCAAGCATGCGGCTTGTGAGGGAGAGAGTGACGTCAGCGCGCACCTGCGAGGGAAGTGTGCGGGGAGCGTGACGTCAATGCGCAGCTGTGGCATGACCTACTTGGCAACGCTCCAACACCTACGCCGAGGGGAACGCGTTGCGGTGCATTCGTGCGGGCTCACGTAACCTACGGCGTTACACACGTGAGTCAAATAGCTGCTTCGCATCTAATAAAGAGCAACCGATGGCATGCCGTACAAATGATGTTTCATAAGAGCAAGTAGAAGGAACTTAGCTAGCCCGCAACAACGTATGCGGTTTGCACAATACATTACACAATTTAGCTGAACGAAACGACAGCATCATGTTTTATGCGAAGTGTTCGAAAACTGAATGAATAACATGTTATTCCCAACATTCGAGAACTGAATTACTAACATGTTATTCGCAGGATTATCCCATGTCTAAAGATTCCCTTACAAAACATAAGCAACTAATAACGAAAGACAATTATTTTTTTCGTTTTTTTATTGCGATAGCAATTATATGGACAGTCTCGACTGATTTTCGCCGTCGCCGTCTGCATGTCGACGCCGTCATTCCAGACCACCTTACGGGGGTTTGAACCAGCGACCCCTCGCTCCGCAGCCTGCTAGCCAACACAGCCACAGGTCATGCTCGTGCCAGAGATATAACGGCGAGCTATTCATATGCACCATTTGCCGCTCTCGGTACGCAGATCTCGCAACAGCTTGAGCGTGTTTTCAATCCACGACGCTTTTACAGTTTCTTTCAAATTGAAAGAAAATTGAAAATTGCCGTTGAGATGCGCACGAAAACGTGGGTCCCTTCTGTACCACTCATGATGTAGAATGAAACAAAAGAACCCCGGGCACGCGTCAGACGCCACCGCGTGGCAGGAGACGCAGAGGGGTCATTCCGCGTGCCGCACTTAAGAAAAAGAAGTGTCAAACAGCGTCGAAAAGTCATATAATTATATAATCAATCCTTGGTCAATCCCCCCTGAGTGGGTATGAGCCATGTCAGAGGCAACAGCAACAACAGTGTCGGCTTCTGCATTTGCGGACACTTACAGCGCGTCGCTCAAATACAAATACGTAACAACTGCGACAGTTGTTAGTTCACGCTTGTCCTAAGCGTCCTTTTCGAGCGTCCTCCTTTGTGCTCCGGCGGCGCGTTGCAAGTATCGAGCTGCTTGTCGTTCTTCGTGTGACAAACTAATTTCTTGCTATCGCACTCATTGCTTCGCCCTAGTGGCGAAACTGTGACTTTTTTTTTGTGCATCTCTCTCGAGGGGCTTGTTTCTTTGTTACATACATGCGAATGAATCCAAAATACGGAAAGGCTGTCACTGACAGGAAGGGTGATTTTCGTCCACTTTAATTCATTTCAATCTATGGCACAATGACTACACTGCAAAATATATAAGGGAAAGACATAAATATTGTCCTCTGTGCTTTCCTTGGTTTAATTGTCCGTTAGATTCATTTGGTTGTGTCTAAAAAAGAAACAATTATCTCGAAATATTTTCAGTCTTTCGTTCTTTCACGTTGACGAGCTGCCTCCTCGTGAAAAGATGTCTTGCCACATGACGCTGCCTTGTAAAGAGAGCGTTCCGCATTCGCCACTTTTGTTCGGAGTAGTGCTGGCTACCGCTCTCAGATATTACACCCATAGGAAATATCAACAACGTGGGCAGTGTAATGCCTTCTATAGTAGCTCATTTGATAGAACATGGGCGCATAAATACAAGCTTGTGGGTTCGGATTTCGCCGTCAGAAGCGGCGCATTTTGATTTAATTCAATTTATTTAAACCTGTCGTAACTACTAAAATTGAAAAGTAGACAACCAATAATGTCTTGTATGCGTTGCTTGGATTACCTGTCTGTATGATTCGTACCATGCTAACATGTAATGCAGGGCAAATACCGTTCCGCCAGCCTTCAGCGGTCGACAACAACGCTTTTGTGTTCTAGATTATGGTTTCAAAGAAGTGCTCACATTCACACGAAATGAGAGCCTATATAATGGTAATAACACTACAAGTATTAACATTAACATTTCAATGTATACAGTGTCGTCTCTTGAATCATTCCTCTAGTGCGTGGGAGGTGAAGATGCATTTTCAAGGAAATTCATACCTACTAAATAAAATAAGGTATATTGTATTCGTTGAAACTAATGACTAGAGACCGGATTTTAGGCAAATGCCTATTTTGTTCCTTGCGTTCCTATCGTGTCAATTTGATATATGAGGATGAATTTGAGGCTAAGAAGAGTTCTTGTAGTGTTTTTATAGTGCCTATAAATGCCTATTTTTGGCGTTTGTGCCTCCATCCGATAAGTGCCGATAAATGGCTATTTTCAAAATTGGCGCCCACATGAACACTGTTTAACCTAAAAGATCGCTTTCAAGTGAAGTTTGAGATTTTTATTCACGTTACCGGGCAACACTGACGTTTTGGAACTCTATGAGGTTCAACATCGCCGACTAGTTCAACCAACTTCCGGAAAACAACCCATAGCGGCAGTGAAACGGGGTGTGCCGGCCACCATACGCCGCCTCACTGACACGGCGCGGAGGAGGAGCACAAGGAGGAGGAGAGGTTCCGGAGAGAAAAAGACCATATTTCTGCAACCCTAGTGGGGCGCACGTGTCAGCGTCAGGAGAAGAATGGCGATTGGGAAATAAAGATGGAAGGTGGGGTGGGAAAAGAGAGCAGAATGGTATTCGTTGCCGAGGACACGGCGGGCGGCTTCTACAGCCGGTGGTCCAGTCCAGTGTCCCCAAGGAATTGAAGAACCGCCTTCAAGACCTGGATGTGGCGGTGGGCAGGCAAGAGACCTCCCCTCTGTGTAGCCGTGGGAAGGTGAAGAACGAATGCGAAACCGTAGAGTGCCGTCAAGGGAAAGGCGCGTGTGGATCAAATGAAAAAAAAAATGTGATGCTCATGGGGCTTTTGTTTTGTTTGTAGTTTACTTCTTAAAAGGCCCCTCAACAGGTCACAGAAGAAATTGTAGCTAGACATAGAAGTCGTTGCTTGGCTAACGAAGAGCGTTGTACCACAAGATTTTTTTTTTCAAATCGGTTCATTACGAGCCGCGAAACCATGATGCGAGGAGGTGACCCTGAAACCCTTGCCACTCGCCTCTTGTAGCCCTCGGAAGCCACATCTCTTCCTGCCCTCTTCGGTATCAGAGCCGGAGGATCACATGATGCAGACGCATCAACACGTCATGCGCATGCAAGGTCACATGTGCATGACGTGCCCGAGCCAGCTCGTACACGCGATCGGTGTTGTGAATGGCAATTTTGCGCAATTTTGCGCAATTTTGCGCTAGTCTTGTGGGTTCTTCCTTTCGTTTTCGTGTGTCCCTTTTTGCGCAAAATTGCCATTCACAATGCAATACCAACTCGCCCAACGCTCCGTTCTTCTAAGCCAAATCGGTGTTGTGTCGTTTCGGCGTACTCTGTAGTTTACTGCCTGTTTCTGTGGGATGGATCTCTCATTACGCGCACATTTGGAGAGGCTGGCACGGACCATGTATCCTTAGCGCGATACACCGTGTCGCAGCGCTGGATCTGGGAGGATGCACCAAAACTACGCCAAGCGTTATTACGGCTGGCGCCGGCCCGACACGGGAACGGCGAGAATACTAACTCATGAGAAATGGAGGCAGATTAGTCTGGCATGTCACTGCTATTCGCAGTAAAAAAAAAATTAAAACGAAAACGCGCACATATTCCTTTTGTGTTTTTTTTATTTTTTCTCTCAGCATTCATTGATCTATTCAAGCAACATATCACACAAATTACACATGTCACTCTCGAATAATTGCCGCTCCATCAAGTTACACTGCGAGCGATGTCAGAGCACCAACGTCTACTTAAGGAGGAATGTAAAAACACAAATAACTATGCAGGACCATTCATTGTTGTACGTCACCGCCTCCATCTTGCGGTGAGCACCAGCGAAAAGAAGGGCAAGCGGCGTTCAGTTTGAAATTTCACGCCTTTCCGCCGCGCGTTGCTTTGCAAATCTTGGCAGACGTGATCTCGAGCGCTCAGTGCATGCATTACACTTGTCAGCTCGAAATGCTCAATCCTAGTGAGGCGCCCTTAAAGTGTTCGCCGACAGGGGAGAAATTGACCCTACGTGATTAGACCCCGCCAGTACGAGTAATCGCTCCCTTCTGTTCTTTTAGCGGTCTGGCTCTCTGCTCTTGTGTTGCCCTTCTCAGCCACGCCGAAAAGGATGAGACCCAGCAGTGTGTTGATTCGACGGTGTGCACTTGACTCATCATGCTAGACAATAAAAGGAGAGACCACGTTTTGTGAACCTTCAGGGGAAAATGACGAGTGTATGGATATGTTCAACCGTCGGCGCCTTTGTGCCATCATAATAAGATTTTCTTTTGCTTTCCTGTCGTACATTCAGGTCGCGCACGTCATTGCTTGAAGTTGTTTGAATTGATGTAAAATTTTATTGTGCATATATTTATGATTTTAGACGCCTAAACAGTGTTTGGCTGCCTATTTTTGGCGCCTCAAACGTGCTTTTTTACTGCCGAAAAAATCCGGCCTCTACTAATGACTATTTGGTTTTCGTCCACGTTTCCAGAATTGTACGCAGAATGAGGAGCATGGGCCAATCGATGGATGTCCGCAGGGCTGCCAATGTGCCGGGTTTGACAGAGGAGTTAACTGGCCCAAAGAAGGTCGCTGCATCAGTGCTTCTACATTCTAGTTTATGAAGCGCCAATAAAACTGAAGCTGACTTATTCTTCCTTTATGAGAAACGGCGTCTACCCTATGGGTCACGCATTATTCCTGCTGTGTTTGCATAAGGCTTCGTACTCTGAATGGACATCACGAGTACCACGCCATATACCAGAAGCTCAATAGTTACCAATATTCACTTTAGGAAATGCATTCCTTCTCTCCATTGTTTTTTGCCATTGGATATACTGCTGACAACATCATTTTAAAAGCAAAAAGTTGGGGCGCACTACGGAACAGGGACAAGAGCAGAAGACAACACAACACACACTCGCAACTGGAAGTTTATTGGAAAGGAAACAAATATATAGCTTACAACATTACCACGTGGTACAGTGACAACTTATTCAGCACTGTCTTTTCTTTTCTTTGGGTTACTTTTATACTAATTTGTTAAATTTCAGTTCCACCAGCAAAGCTGCATAACAAATCGTTTCTTGTTAACCCCATAACAACAAAACGATCATCATAAAGAGGTATGAGCTACAGAAATTGGGCAAATTCCACTGTACCCAACTTCCACTAAAACTAACAAGGCAACAGTTGGTCCAACGAATTCCTGCGAAGCAACGGCGTCAAACCGAAGACCCCTAGTACGTACAAGAGAATACTATGGAACAGGAAATGCAACGGCGGCTGCGAGAAGACTCCGAATCGATGGAAGGAATAGGCCAACAATGACGTGCCCGTCATCGTTACAAAACCCGTCTCGAAGGCAAAACCAGTCTTCCTTTTGTTCTCAGCCGGTGTACTCATGCTGCCCCGCCACCCTTTCAAAGCTTTCAGCGCCTAACGTGGTCTTGCACTGCCTCCAAGATAAGTCACCTCAGCTGGTTTTGCACTGCGTCCGTGATCACCTTTGACCAAAGTTCGATGCGATGTGATGACGCCATGAAATGACGTTATGGCACGTCACGTCATCGTGACGTCATGATGACATGGAAATGACGTCAGAAATTTAGGCGATTTGTCATCATCATGACGTGATGTCATCTCCTGATGATGTTTTTTTGCATCACTCTCCCCGACGCCGCGGGATGCGAGACACCGCCGATGCGGGACACCGATGGTGAAATTTCGTCTTTGGTGAGGCAGCTAGGGGTTTCGCCTTACAAAATCGAGAGATGAAAGCCGCAGAGCGGAGGCTGAGGTGGGCCGGCGCGCACGCTGTCGTGGTGTTCGCCATTTTGCCGTGTTGCCATGTTACGGTCGTTTCCGCATTTCTGAGCGGAGTCGGCCGTGTGTGCGCGCGTTTTGTGCTAGCAGTTCGACGGTGTTCTGGACGCTGGACGTGAACGACGCATTGCGATGGCGGTATATACATATATTGCGAGCGCGATGGTTTTGTGATGTTTTGGGGTCTCGAGCGAGCTTGCTGGTGCGAATACCAAGCAGGATGATGCACACGCTGCTTGCTCGGTACAGTCCATAACCCGCATAGTAAATAATGCTGCTGTTTTCCGTTGGCTCGTTGTATTGTCAGTCAGGCACCGGCAGGTGCCGTTTTGCTGTGTGCGTCGCGGAGAGTCTACAATACAAACCAAATATAAAAAAATGCCCCCCACCTCCCCGAAGGGAATCGTGAGGAAATGCGAATGCATTTCGCGCGCGCTTCACTCCATTTATATATGGTGGTTGTGGTTCGAAGAAGGAAAAGGCGCCTAATTTCTGCAGCCCGGTCGAAAGCATGGCGCAGCGCCTGTTTTTTTTTTTCTTTTTTTTCTTTTTTTTTCTTTTTTGAATTTATTTTTTTTTATTTTTTTTATTTTTTTTTTGTTAATTTTTTTTTTCATATATAGCTCCGCCGAGCTCCCGCGATGCGAGCGCCCTCACGCACTTGAAATGCATTCGCATTTAAAACTGGGGATGCGTAAAGCACGCAGCGATGGAGCGGTGTTTCCTACTGGAACATGCCAATCGCTGCTAATGTGCAATGAGAGACAGAAGACTCTGACTGGACACTGAGACTCGCAGTCCGCTTTTAGTTAACGCGCACGCTGCGAATTTTGATTGTTCAACAACGCACAGGAGAAATCTCCCCACCGGCACCACCTTGGAGGTCAAGATCCATTGCCATATATACGGGGTGGCCAGTGAACGGTTGTGCAGCGCGAGCAGTCGGTTTTTTCAACCAAGAAACTTCGCTAGCAGACGCTGCCTGTGTCGGCGTCGCGAGGCGAGAGAGGGGGGCGCGCATGCGCAGTGGGAGTGTGGACGCTGCGGGCAGGGACGCCTAGAGGAGAGAGGGGGAGCGTAGCAGGGGAGAGAGGAGGGGAGGCGCATGCGCAGTGAGGGTGTGGTTGCCGCGGGGAGGGGATGCCTAGAGGAGAGAGAGGGGGGTTTTTATTTTTATTTTTTTAAAGGGTTTGCGCATGCGCAGTAAGGGCGGTCACGCCGCCCGCCACCACCACCGGATTAAGCTTCGCCATAAGATGCTTCACATCTAACACCTGCCGGCGCTTACCTCCTCAACCTATCCTCCTCCTCCGCGGACAACGCTGGACAACGCCGGACAACGCCGGATGCCTGACATAGCCCGACTATGAAATGCATTCGCATTTAAAAAGAGTACGGCATCAGGCGCGCATAGCAACAATGTGAGCTGCCTAATGGATGAGTGAAGACTACTGTGAGGGTAATACTTGCTTCCTACGGCCAGTTAATCGATGTTCGAGTGCGCCTTGTTAAGGATAGTTTGTGCGATATCATTTCTTGCCATAAAGCACAAATGAAGCGGCATGCTTTCATAAAAAAAACAGAAAGCAAGGGCCACGTTTATCGCGCCGTCATTTGGGCATATGTGCACTGAGGCCAAGTTTGTTTTAATCTTACGAAGTTCTCATGCTTGATTTGTTTGTGTTTATTCTCATTGATGACTTGTACGAAGTATTAACGTTGGCAGAACCGTGTGCCCTCGCTTTCCAGCGTTTACAACGTATACGGAAGTGACCTGCCCTGGGCGTTCTTGTTCACGCGCCGCGCAGCTGTGGTAGAAAAGTGAGGTACAGAATATTGCTAAGTGAAAACTTCTCGATAACAATTTTGCATTGTGCACTTTTTTTTCCTCTCCAAGACAAAGAAACTAAAAAAGTTGACGCAGCTTGCAGCTTCCTACATTCGTGCTTCTTTTTGGTGGATATGGATATTTACTTTAGTGCAGCATCAGAAAAACAGCAGACAGTAGC
>JALIZH010027821.1:0-22500 GCA_030522465.1 Rhipicephalus appendiculatus
ATCTGAGTAGTGAAATACTTTTACGATATATCCATTATATCGCGATACTTTGTTGGACGCGGTTATTTCGCTACTTTTTTGTCGGAAATGATCTCACGTGTTTTCAAAGGGGAAAGGGACACTAAGCAAGGGAAATGCGCGCCGCCGGTCGGTGACACAGAGAGGGTGGCGAATGGTTCCCCGCATGCACAGAATGGCTTATGTGGTTAAGCGCCGGACGCCGCTTACGGTACAAACGCAAAGGCAGAATTGTCAGGCAGCCTTGCCGACAAAATCACTATCTCTGAAAGCTGATGTGCACCCCTCTTTTTTTTTTTTTTTTCGGCGGCCAGCCATTTCGCAAGTTCAAGAGTCTTTTGTTGAAGCCGAATGGACACTGTCAAGCAGACAAACTGACAAGCTGTTGTTGCCTGAATGCAGTTAACGGAACAACCTTCTCGGCAAAGAAGATCTTCAGTCTTTAATAAATGTAGGCTTTCTATCAATACATTGCTGCTCGCTAGTGATTCGTTTCAATACGCTGCAACATTATCCACAATGTTATGGTGCATTTAATCAGTGTCTTTTCGGAGTATCACCATCCCGGAAATAAAATGTCTACCAGTAACTGTATCTGTATCGCTGTATCTATATTCCGGAATACATTTTTCGTCCTGTTGCAAATGTATCTCTGAAATATCCCGTTATGTGAAAGAGAAATGTATCTCAGTATCTGTATTTTAGACTTCCAGCGCATCTATTTCGATATCTGTATCCCGCAATACTTTTCTGAGTATCTCTGCCCAGCCTTTTTATCTATCTATCTATCTATCTATCTATCTATCTATCTATCTATCTATCTATCTATCTATCTATCTATCTATCTATCTATCTATATATCTATCTATCTATCTAGCTATCTATCTATCGAGCCGCCTACGTCTGCGTGCTCTCATGATCACCCTCTTAACTTGTGGTAAAGCAAAATTAGTGTGGGAGGGTAAGATGCTTTGACGAATGTGACTTGCCGGTCATGACATGAATAATGTGGCAAGGGGAGTCGCGTACGTCGTCAAACTATTTCCGCCAGACATGTGTGGCACATACCCGTATACCACGGGCGGGTATGTGCCACAGGTGATTGACAGTTCATATCTACCCAGGAATGACGAGAACACACTGGTAAGTTTAACGCGAGAGCGTTAAGAATAGCTGACATCGGCAGCGCTGACCCGACGAATGCAAAGAATGTATGTCAGGGTCCCAGCAGGAATCCGAGCCCCAGCATTCTGCGTGGCAATCAAGTATTCTGGCAGAAAGCCACGCCAGTTCGCGGAACTGCTTTTCAAATAGACCCTAGCGTTCGTGAAACGTCAATTGTGGTTGCAGTGCTAGCCATAGGTCGGCAACCTCACTCATGAGTCGACTCACTCAGACTCACTCAGACTCAGATCTAGCCATGAGTCTGAGTCGGAGTGAGTCCGGGTGAGTAATATTTGGGTGAGTTTGAGTTCGAGTGAGTCCGGTTGAGAAACATTTTAGTGAGTCTGAGTTCGAGTGAGTCCGGTTGAGGAAAATTTTGGTGAATCTGAGTCCGAGTGATTCCTAAGCCCGAAATGTATTTGTTGAGTGAGTTTGAGCGAGCTCTGCACTTTTTTGCCGACCTACTGTTCTACTTACTCAACTTCAGCATTACTATCAGCCTTACTTAGGCTCACGTGTATACTCACGCATACTTCAAAGCGCCAGTATTCATACGCTAGCTTAATATTTATTGATCAGAGGTGTGAATTATGAAAAGGGGGGGTGGGGTGCCGTGACCTCCCCCCAACCCTCGAAAACTCGTTCCCGGGAATTTTCGATGGTAATATTCCATGTGAGTTATCTCTTCAATATAAAAGTTTTTACTGAATGGCATCCACCGATATCTTATATTTGAAAGTTCGAGATCAAAATGCGCCAAGTAGAGCACCGTTTACGCGAGATATTGGTGTTAAAGAGCATTGATATCAAGTTCGAAGAACCCAATTGTACGTTAATGGACTAATGAGACGGCTCACTCAGACTCACTCAGACTCAGATAGAGCCGTGAGTCTGAGTCTGAGTGAGTCCGGCTGCGAAAAAATTTTGGTGAGTCTGAGTCTGAGTGAGTCCGGCTGGGAAAAATTTTAGTGAATCTGAGTCGGAGTGAGTCCGGTTGAGGAAAAGTATGGTGAATCTGAGTCCGAGTGAGTCCCAAGGGCAAAAAATATTTCATGAGTGAGTCTGAGTGAGCTCCACATGTTTTGCCGACCTATGGTGCTAGCTGCCCAAATTTGTAAAGAATACATATGTACTGCTATGATACAGCCGTCACGCCGGAATAATGTCAGTTGTAGTTAAGCGTCATCCACTGAAGTTGATGTATATAGCAGTGTCGAGGTCTACCATCCTCGCGAGCACAAGCGATACATATCAGCTTACCGCTTCTGATGTTGCTAATATCTATGTTGCTGTTGGCATCGTTGCGCAACTGTAAACAACTGGTTATATAAAATATACGCGACTGTTCAACATATGTCTGTGCATACAACATTTCTACATATGTTCGGGGTATTTCGCAATGTCTCGCTCAATAAAAAAAATACAACACAGTCACCTTCCCTCCGCATGCTTCGCATAACGTCGATTCCCAAGGTACGTGGGATCTGCCAAATTTTTCTTCATTGAAATTGGCGCACGTGTTCGGGAGCTCTCGAAAAGATGAAATAAAAAATTACACCATCTCCCGCTAAAGGGAACAATGTGTAGATGTGAAGCAGCGGGCGCTAACGCTTACACTGGCGGTGGCGTTGACGCTGGCGCTCATCACAGCGTTGCGCAGGAGAGAAAACTGGAGAGGCGCAAAGCAGGCAGTGATGGAGCAGTGTTTCCTACTGGAACATGCCAATCGCTGCTAATGGGCAATGAGAGACAGAAGACTCCGACTGGACACAGAGACCCGCACTCCGCTTTTAGTTAACGCGCACGCTGCGAATTTTTATTGTTCAACAACGCACAGGAGAAATCTCCCACCGGCACCGCCTTGGAGGTCAAGATCCATTGCCATATATACGGGGTGGTCAGTGAACGGTTGTGCAGCGAGAGCAGTCGGTTTTTTCAACAAAGAAACTCGCTAGCAGACGCTGCCTGCGTCGGCGTCGCGAGACGAGAGAGGGGGGAGCGTAGGAGAGGAGAGAGAGGGGGGTGACACGCATGCGCAGTGGGGAGTGTGAACGCCGTGGGCAGGGATGGGTAGAGGAGAGAGGGGGGAGCGTAGTAGAGGAGAGAGGGGGAGCGTAGTAGAGGAGAGAGGGGAGGGGGGGACGCGCATGCGCAGTGGGGAGTGTAGACGCCGCGGGCAGGGATGCCTAGAGGAGAGAGGGGGGAGTGTAAGAGGGGAGAGAGGGAGGGGGAGGCGCATGCGCAGTGAGGGGTGTGGTTGCCGCGGTGAGGAATGCCTAGAGGAGAGAGAGGGGGAGAGGAGGGTTTTTATTTTGATTTTTTTAAAGGGTTTGCGCATGCGCAGTAAGGGTGGGCACGCGGCACACCACCACCACCACCACCACCACCGGATTAAGCTTCGCCATAAGATGCTTCACATCTAAAAGAGGATGAAGAGAACGCGTGCCTGTTCATGATCATGATCGTATATGCTCAGGCGTCGCGCGAAGAACGGCGAGCATAAACAGATCCGCTGTTAGGTAAAATTTGACAAAAAGAAAGAGTGCTCTCTAACTTTACTTACATAACGTCTTTCAAATATTTTGCCTCAACACTATATCGCCAAATGGAAACCCACATTGGCGCTTGCATTTCACATTAGGTAGTGTCGTGATCGTGAGTAATCTTTGTTCTGCTCTATCCTGCAGGCATTTGCATCCGTCTTCCACTGCAAGGAAGACGATGTGATGAACCCGCGCAGCAGGTGCCCAGTGTGGTGACAAGAAAGCGACGCAGGCGGCCGGACGGGCGGGCCTCCATGACGATGGCAACCATTATGGCATAATGGTTGCCGGACTCATAATGGTTGCCGGACCCAGCCGGACTCACTCAGACTCAGACTCACCAAAATTTTTCGCAGCCGGACTCACTCAGACTCAGACTCACGGCTCTATCTGAGTCTGAGTGAGTCTGAGTGAGCCGTCTCATTAGTCCATTAACGTACAATTGGGTTCTTCGAACTTGATATCAATGCTCTTTAACACCAATATCTCGCGTAAACGGTGCTCTACTTGGCGCATTTTGATCTCGAACTTTCAAATATAAGATATCGGTGGATGCCATTCAGTAAAAACTTTTATATTGAAGAGATAACTCACATGGAATATTACCATCGAAAATTCCCGGGAACGAGTTTTCGAGGGTTGGGGGGAGGTCACGGCACCCCCACCCCCCTTTCATAATTCACACCTCTGATCAATAAATATTAAGCTAGCGTATGAATACTGGCGCTTTGAAGTATGCGTGAGTATACACGTGAGCCTAAGTAAGGCTGATAGTAATGCTGAAGTTGAGTAAGTAGAACAGTAGGTCGGCAAAAAAGTGCAGAGCTCGCTCAAACTCACTCAACAAATACATTTCGGGCTTAGGAATCACTCGGACTCAGATTCACCAAAATTTTCCTCAACCGGACTCACTCGAACTCAGACTCACTAAAATGTTTCTCAACCGGACTCACTCGAACTCAAACTCACCCAAATATTACTCACCCGGACTCACTCCGACTCAGACTCATGGCTAGATCTGAGTCTGAGTGAGTCTGAGTGAGTCGACTCATGAGTGAGGTTGCCGACCTATGGCTAGCACTGCAACCACAATTGACGTTTCACGAACGCTAGGGTCTATTTGAAAAGCAGTTCCGCGAACTGGCGTGGCTTTCTGCCAGAATACTTGATTGCCACGCAGAATGCTGGGGCTCGATTCCTGCTGGGACCCTGACATACATTCTTTGCATTCGTCGGGTCAGCGCTGCCGATGTCAGCTATTCTTAACGCTCTCGCGTTAAACTTACCAGTGTGTTCTCGTCATTCCTGGGTAGATATGAACTGTCAATCACCTGTGGCACATACCCGCCCGTGGTATACGGGTATGTGCCACACATGTCTGGCGGAAATAGTTTGACGACGTACGCGACTCCCTTGCCACATTATTCATGTCATGACCGGCAAGTCACATTCGTCAAAGCATCTTACCCTCCCACACTAATTTTGCTTTACCACAAGTTAAGAGGGTGATCATGAGAGCACGCAGACGTAGGCGGCTCGATAGATAGATAGCTAGATAGATAGATAGATATATAGATAGATAGATAGATAGATAGATAGATAGATAGATAGATAGATAGATAGATAGATAGATAGATAGATAGATAGATAGATAGATAAAAAGGCTGGGCAGAGATACTCAGAAAAGTATTGCGGGATACAGATATCGAAATAGATGCGCTGGAAGTCTAAAATACAGATACTGAGATACATTTCTCTTTCACATAACGGGATATTTCAGAGATACATTTGCAACAGGACGAAAAATGTATTCCGGAATATAGATACAGCGATACAGATACAGTTACTGGTAGACATTTTATTTCCGGGATGGTGATACTCCGAAAAGACACTGATTAAATGCACCATAACATTGTGGATAATGTTGCAGCGTATTGAAACGAATCACTAGCGAGCAGCAATGTATTGATAGAAAGCCTACATTTATTAAAGACTGAAGATCTTCTTTGCCGAGAAGGTTGTTCCGTTAACTGCATTCAGGCAACAACAGCTTGTCAGTTTGTCTGCTTGACAGTGTCCATTCGGCTTCAACAAAAGACTCTTGAACTTGCGAAATGGCTGGCCGCCGAAAAAAAAAAAAAAGAGGGGTGCACATCAGCTTTCAGAGATAGTGATTTTGTCGGCAAGGCTGCCTGACAATTCTGCCTTTGCGTTTGTACCGTAAGCGGCGTCCGGCGCTTAACCACATAAGCCATTCTGTGCATGCGGGGAACCATTCGCCACCCTCTCTGTGTCACCGACCGGCGGCGCGCATTTCCCTTGCTTAGTGTCCCTTTCCCCTTTGAAAACACGTGAGATCATTTCCGACAAAAAAGTAGCGAAATAACCGCGTCCAACAAAGTATCGCGATATAATGGATATATCGTAAAAGTATTTCACTACTCAGATACAAATACATTTTTCAAATGGATCTCGACACAGAAATACAGATACTCAATAGTATCTGTGAGATACTATTGAGTATCTGTATTTCAGCCCTGATAGATAGATAGATAGATAGATAGATAGATAGATAGATAGATAGATAGATAGATAGATAGATAGATAGATAGATAGATAGATAGATAGATAGATAGATAGATAGATAGATAAATAGATAGATAGATAGATAGATAGATAGATAGATAGATAGATAGATAGATAGATAGATAGATAGATAGATAGATAGATAGATAGATAGATAGATAGATAGATAGATAGATAGATAGACACGCTAAAAGTGCCTGAAGTATGCAAAGAAATGCTTCGCATTTAATAGGCGCGATGGAGGGGAGGGGGAACTGCACTGGGCTGGACATTCCAAGGACCCTTAAACAATGAAACCATTCATCCACACACAAATGTAAACGTTTGTGTACTTCGGACGCATTGCTGCAGGAATGACGATCTGATGCAGAAACGCGTACGCTCAGAGCTGAGAAAGTTGTGCCAGCTTGAAAGCTTAGGGAGCAAAGATGCAGATGACCCGTTCTCCCACGAGGAGAAGGTTTTCAAAGCTTCCAATGAAACCACTCAGTATCGCGATCACAGATATGAAGTCTGCCTGCCTTGCAAGGACCTGTCATCAGACCTGCAGGATAATCGTGCGGTAGTAGTTAAACAACTTCGCTACGCTGGAAAAGAAAACCCCGCGGCCCTAGTTTCCCGAGGCACTTCGATCTGCCTCCAGGCAGGAAGAGATCTCTACGAGGCGTAGAGAATTCGGGAATGGCGCCCCTTTCTTGCCGAGGAGGATGGAATGGTGCGAAGTCAAACAAGACATCGGAACGTCGTGTACCACGAAGGCATCAAACACCCGATCGTGCTTCCCGGTGACCACATCGTTACTAAACTCATCGCAACGGGCTTGCACCGGAGGCTTTTTCACGCGGGAGTCGCAACAACCATCGCAGAACTCCAAGAGTGCTTCTGGGTGACGAAGACGAAGCATTGTGTGAAAAGAGTGATCGGGCAGAGTACTTGGTGCGCGTGATAAAGGGTGAAGCCTGCGACGGCTCCTATGGCGGCGCTACCTGCTGACCGAGTGAATGTGTCAAAACCGTTTGACGTCACTGGTATTGCTGAAGGCAATATCGTCATAGTGCGCGATGATGCCGTGATCAAGTTCTGTTGGAAACTCGCACGTGTTCTGAATAACATTACGGGAACCGACGGCATTGTGCGTGCATGTCGACTAGAGCTAGCAGACGGCGGCAAAGTAGTAGCGAGGCCTATACAGCATTTGTGTTTCCTCGAAATGCCCCCGTAGCAATTCGTGGGCCGGGAGTGTTAAGAACAGAAACAAGGCGCGCTAGAGGAAGAGAAAAACGAGGAAGCGCGTGGCACGAGGAGAGTCTTTGTCGCTGGAATAAACGGCAGTGTGGATGCGCTGCACCATCTCTGAAGGCGTATCGTTCTTAAAAGCCGGTTGATCTTCGAAGAAAGTCTTCGGATTTTACAGCGGGCATACACTAACTTAGTGAGCCAGGAAATAAGTTTTCTCTATTGCGACATCTTGCAGTCAAATCCATTGTTTCTTTATTGTTGCGCCCTATTGAGCCCTAGTAGCACGCATTGTTGCCACAAGGTTGAAGCAAGTTTCTCGATGTTGCGGCAACATTGTCTCAACATTTGGTGCTACCAGGGAAGTGGTAATTACGCTAGCTACGTGTTGCTCGCAACACTTCCTCTTGCAGGACAATGTACTCTTAAAAGTCGTCACACATCACGCGGAGGTTCAGCTAAAGTGGGTACAGCCCCTCGCAGCCTCCGATACACATGACAATATTGCTTCGTGCGTGATATTTGTGCGATCTTCATGCTCCGTAGCGTGCCGCACCTTGTTCGGCGCGCGTTAGATCCCATAAAAATTTCGAACTGGATGGTGAGGAACGAAACCGGAACAAATAGGTGTGCCGACAGGGACGGCCTGGGACTCGGGACACTGAATGAAAAGTCGGTAACAGTCCCACTTAATCCGGGACGATTGGTAACCCTATTCCCCAGTGTGGCCTACAATAGGAGCTCCTAGTTTTTACCTATACATCTTAACGTTACCGTGTTACGGGAATACCGGAATGCGTTTACGGGTTCACCGGAACGCATGTTTTAGCGAACTTAGCAAGGACAACTAGCAAAGCGTCGACGATGCCTCAAGTGACAAGTTCTGGTTTGCTGTGCGGACTGAAACAAGTATAAGGAACATTATAAAACTTTTACAGCGACAGTGCTATGAGATCACAAGGGTGCCGTAGTTGTCCACCGCCGCCGCCACCGCCGGGGTGCGTAACCGCTATCGCACGAAATAAGAAAACGACAAGAAAAAAAATGTGCAGGATGGAACGGGGTTCGAACCTGGCTCAGCTCCGTGCCAGCCCAGTATTATACCATTGAGGCATGCCTGTGCCCGAAACTCCTGCGCACTAAAACCGCACAGAAGCGCTATGTCGGGAAGGACCCGCGTTAACTTGCGGAATATAACGTGGTGGAAGACTAAAATAACAACGAGGCGTCACAGAATTCGAATTGTGTAACCAGGCGTCACACAATATGAATTGCAGTACGAGTGGGTCGTTGAATGCTTCCAACCCATTAATTCTTCATCGTCATCAGCCACCCAATCAATTTCTATTTCAAAATTTTAGAATCTAAATGTGTAACCGCAGCAATCATACAGAAGGTATATCTCGAAGCATTGCCTAGCTGACAGCCCTACGTGCTGTCATGACGGTGATTAAGCATTCTACAGGGACACTCCATCAGAAATGAGAACGGTCAGGAGAAACCGCCACCATTGCATGTTTGACTGCAAGGATTGAGAAGCAAGGCAAGAATTAAACAACTAGCAAGTAAGACATCAAGCATAAAAAACAACATTGGAGGCGCTGTGTACAGGATTCGGAGAAAATCGACTGCCGTTAGCACTGCATTTTTGAGACACCACGAACACGGAAGCAGATATTCACAAAGCCAAATAATTAATTTAAATAATTCAACAGGTTTCATATTGTAAGAGAACCCCAGCCCTATTAGCAAAAAGATATGGGCTATTTGGTCGTTCAAGCATTCACGCATTAGAGATAAATTGAAATACACGCAGCGTTTGCCGTGTCTACTAATTGCTTCCCTCTCTTGCACTCTCATAACACACAAATTTCCACGTACTGTGCCGTATGTAGATGCGTTTCCTCGAGTAAACGGCAGCTACCGCAGGCCATGGAGTTCAGCTTTCGAATTCATGAAACCGGCATATGCTAGAGTTGTTTTTAAGGCTTACTTTCAACCAATCATGGCACTTGGTGTGTCATTATAGAAGGCGATCAGCCACTGCAAATGACCACTTATGAAATTATAAAAAAATAAAGTCGTGCGTTCGACCCCGCGATCGCACTCACATGTGAAGAGAAAAACGAAAGGCGGTCAGGAATAATGAAGCTAACATAATAGCAGTAGGAGAAAATGAGTGAATTCAAAGCAGTATTGATGACTGAATAGTCAAAGAACCAATACAGCGAAAAAATTGGGCCTTTTGTACTTATGTGGGGCAACAACGGTACAGTGGGTGAAACATTAGATAAAAAAGAAAAAAAAATTACACCATCTCCCGCTAAGGGAACCATGTGTAGATGTGAAGCAGCGGGCGCTAACGCTTACACTGGCCGTGGCGTTGACGCTGGTGCTCATGGCAGCGTTGCGCAGGACAGAAAACTGGGGAGGCGCAAAGCACGCAGTGATGGAGCGGTGTTTCCTACTGGAACATGCCAGTCGCTGCTAATGGGCAATGAGAGACAGAAGATTCCGACTGTACACAGAGACCCGCAGTGCGCTTTTAGTTAACGCGCACGCTGCGAATTTTTATTGTTCAACAACGCACAGGAGAAATCTCCCACCGGCACCACCTTGGAGGTCAAGATCCATTGCCATATATACGCGATGGACAGTGAACGGTTGTGCAGCGCGAGCAGTCGGTTTTTTCAACCAAGAAACTCGCTAGCAGACGCTGCCTGCGTCGGCGTCACGAGGCGAGAGGAGGGGGGAGCGTAGGAGAGGAGAGAGATAGAGGGGGGGGACGCGCATGCGCAGTGGGGTGTGGACGCTGTGGGCAGGGATGCCTAGAGGAGAGAGGGGGAGCGTAGGAGAGGTGAGAGAGGGGGGGGACGCGCATGCGCAGTGGGAGCCCAGGCAGGGGATTCCTAGAGGAGAGAGGGGGAGCATAGGAGGGGAGAGAGGAGGGGAAGCGCATGCGCAGTGAGGGTGTGGTTGCCGCGGGGAGGGATGCCTAGAGGAGAGAGAGGGGGGAGGAGAGGGTTTTTTTTTTATTTTTATTTTTTTAAAGGGTTTGCGCATGCGCAGTAAGGAGGCCACGCCGCACACCACCACCGGATTAAGCTTCGCCATAAGATGCTTCACATCTAATAATATACAGTGACATATAATTGTAGCACAAGATGCCCGATAGGCAGGGTCTCCCAATAACAAAATACCCGAGCAAAGTAGTAACTACCTCCAAGGATATGAGTGCGTTGGTTGTTCTGTTTATGATAATCAGCATGAATTAAAGGCGACGTAATGCGGACCCGGTTCGATTGAAGAAGCAGAAAGGAGCGTGACAGCGAAAAATGAATTGATGGAAAATGTCGCATTAGAAAAAATAAGGTCTACGCAGTTTGTGTGAAGCATGGTGTATGTTGGCGCCGTTAGCCATTCCGGTGGCATAAAAATCAGGCAACCCTTCCCCGATGAGGAAATGAGGGGCAAGCAAAGCTTGGCACCGGCGTACCCGGAGATATTACTTCCCTTTCTTTCTTTCTTTCTTTCTTTCTTTCTTTCTTTCTTTCTTTCTTTCTTTCTTTCTTTCTTTCTTTCTTTCTTCCTTTCTTTCTTCCTTTCTTTCTTTCTTTCTTTCTTTCTTTCTTTCTTTCTTTCTTTCTTTCTTTCTTTCGAATCGCTCAATGCTCCCTCCAAGCGTAAGCGTTCACTTTTATTATAGGTAGCGACCGTCCCCGGAACGCTGTTATCGGGCTGAATCGAGAATGGTATCGGGCATGTCGTTTTTTATGTTATTTCCAGCGTTCGCCAGCCTCCAGAACGACCCAACGAAAGGACCATCACGCGGATTAGGACTTACCTTTTTTGTAATGTGCCATTCGTGATATCGTCCTTAGGCGTTCTCCAGCAAATCGTTTTTAGTCAGCGAACACGAAATATTTCAATGAAGCGCTCATAGCAACTGCGCTGTTTCCAATTTCTTCTTTCGCTTCGCAGGTGGAACGCATTCGCAAGATTCAGTTCAGGTCATATGGGGAAACCATGGGCGTGTTGTGTAGTTGTCAAAGCACTCGCTTTCGCACCGGGGGTGCCCGTGATCAAAGCCCAGCCCCGGAAAGAAAGTTTAGTTTTATTTGATCTTTCTTTGGAGCGATCCAGCTGTGGATGAGAACAGTTATTGGGTGGAAGCGTCACGTGTTTGTTACAGCGAAAGCTGTATATGGTTAGGCGAAACGAAAAACCGTTCCGCACGAGAAACGCTAAACGTCTCCATTGGCTGCTACGTCAGTTACGTCGTTCTCTACGTCGCACGCAAGCGCGACAACGATGTCTTTCCAACAACGAGTGCCGACAACGATGTCTTTACTCACGGCTGCCACCGAGCCCACGCACAGCAGTTTCAACTCAGTGGCTCTGAAAGAGAAAAAAAATTGGACGCTTTTTTTAAATACCAAAGTGAGTTTGGCGAACGCCTGTGCCCATGAGACGGGGCAAAGCCACCTAGAAAAAATCTAGGCGGCTTTGGACGGGGTCGGTCGCGATGGAACGCGATGGAACGCGATGCCCGCGTCTCCCTTCTTGCATGAGTGGGCACGCTGGGCACAGCAACGCTACACAAGCAATGCGCGAGTGCTGTAGACTCCGATGCGAGCGACGCGACCTGTAGACTCCGACTGTAGACTCCGAAGCGAGGCGCGACCGACGCGACCGGCGTCCGTTGGTGCGCCCCGGCTCCAACCTGGCACCGTGCCAGGGCACCCACGGAGGTACGGAGGTGAGCATGAGACATTAAAGGCTTTCGCCTAAAAATGAAGAAGAAGAAAGTGCTGCGCTGTCTCTCAATGGAGGTCACCTCAACAGCGCTGCACAAAGATGGGGAGTGGTAAGAGAAAGGAATGTGGTAGAGAAGGCAAAAATTGAGGATAGGAAAAGAGGTAATTCGGCCGCTCCCTGTCCGCACGCGCACGCGTCGCTTCTCAGCCAAGGAAAGCCGTCAAACAGGTCGACGAGCAAACAAGGGATGGAAACAAACATCACGCGACGGGCTCACAGGCGCGGGAAGAGTTCGGCATCGCAGGAAGGTTCGACTTACAACTTCCACATGGTGAGGGCACGGATCGTATGAACGCCCGAACAGCAGACAACTTTCAAGAACAGCGCCGACAGCTGATCCGTGAGAATTCATGTTCGCCGGGCCGATGCAGCAGACCGGGCACAAGAACAGGCCCGGTGGCGAAGCGCAAGCAACAACTGCGCACCGAGGATCCAGCAGCCTTCCGAGCCGAATGAAAGCGACAACGGCGAGCCGAGGAAGCGGCGTTGTTAGCAGAGCAGCATCAAAGTGGCAGTGACGGAAACGCGTTCATCGAGGCCGACGCCCGCTTTCAGCGGGAGTTTCTCGAGCGGCTTCGGCTGCGACGTCTGCAACCGCCTGTGGCCGCAAGTCTCAGCTTCGCTGGTTAACCAGCGTGTTTGAGACCCCCTGGCATACAGGGTTGGCACGTGCAATGCGGCTGCCTTCACTTGTCGTAACGGGACTTCCGGTATTTCGCTTGCTTCGCGACGCCCGCAATGCACGGAGTGGTGTCCCTAGCCCTCGAACGTTGGTAATTTCTGTGGCAGTATGTAAAGAATGTATGATTAGGTGACGTCGCGAGCAACAGACGCTGTCAGTGCGTGAACAACAGCCTGTTTCCTTTGGCAGATGCCTGCGCTTCTTGCGTTTCCACCTCGGACGCTGAGAAAGGGTATTCAAAGAGGTGGACCACTGCCGTTTTGTTGGGTGAAAAGATGGGCCGACGAACGCAGCCTAGCGAAGGAAAGAGCGAAACGACGAAACGCGTGCAAGCCCGCCAGCTTTCGTTGTAGACTCGTACACAACTACAACGCCTCATCCAAATTTCGGCCTATGGGTGGCTTAGGGGCCCTTTAGCGCTCTCGCACAGTCGAGCAAATATCGCACCAAATTGTCTTCTCTTGTTCTAAGCACATACGTAGTTTAGGGATGTCGATGTGTTTAATTTAGTAGTCATATACTATCTTTATCGAGTCATATCTTTATTGTGTCATATACTATATTAATTATGCCTGGGTCCGCCAACACTTCAGTGAGGCATTTCCCTCACGGACATGACGTAGAAAAATGCACACGATCACATCACAAAGAAAAAGTTCCATCACCAGTAGTCGAACCTATGACCTCTCGTTCCACGACAGCAGTAGCCGGGCACGCTATCCACTGCGCCAAGGACACATACTCTGGCGGTTGTAGAAACGCGCCTTTTATATCTGACAGTGCTTTTGTTCGGAGGTGAAATAATGAATCATGACCGTGGCCACTGCGATTAGCTCCTGCAAAGCGTCGTTTTTTAGGCGTAAATCCAATTCCGCATGTTTTTTAAACTGAAAGTACAATTTTGCAAACGCCCTAACACATCGCGAGATGGCGACCTTAACCAAAGCATCGGCCTCGCTCATAGCATTCATCTACACCAAAAATAACTCGGCGACTCCCACCTCTCTCCTGGCTGTAACAACGTGTTCCAAGCATACTCGTGCAGAGAAAATCGCGGCCAGGCTATAGGGTAGACAAGTCGTGCGTTACGTTTCCTTGTAGTCCTGCCCTGGTGTTCAACTCTTCAACACGCCGCGGGATGCCGAGCTTAGTCCAAGATCTGCGTCTAATCAGCGACGTTCTTCTGGCTGTCGCACAGCTTTCTCTAATTAAGCTCACCGTTCACTACTACAGCGACCATAAGGCCTTGTTTAAGCATTGATCATGGACATTATTAGTTGGAATGGTAATGTACCACCAAGCGTAAGCGTGGGTGCAACAACGTTAAAACACCAATAGATATTGTGTAAGCTCTCTTATATCATTTCACTTAAACATTCAACTATTTCTGTAAGGACGCCCTTTTACTTTCGTGTTATACCGATTGCTATGGCGGAGGGTTCAACCATGTTTTATTTATTTACTGGGTTTCTGCTGGCTTCAGAGTGAAGCCAGAAGCAGGAAGTGGCAACATATAAATAGATATAACACACTGAATATTTTCACAATATATTGCACACATTATAAAAATTCCGCGAAGAAACAATTCGGCACGCGGTAAAAAATAATGATACCATGATGGTATGTAATTGCACATAGCGTAATACATTTATAAATGCCTACTAACATCACATTCAATCAAGCAAAAAGAAAAATATTACAAGTGGCTTTGCTCTACTATGCCAGGATATACCGTATCGCGAACTAAGGTGGCACCGCTAAACTCAGTTTCACGCATGACACTACTTACCGCCGTAAAGTTAACCACCCCTCCCCCCCCCCTCCCAAATAAAATCCTGGCTACGTGCCTCAAGGGCGACATCATTTAACCCCGCAATGTGCGTTTTGCTCCACAAAGCGACAACTCAAGGACAGACCCGAATAGGATACACTATAACATATTTCTTGCGGAAAACAGGTGTCCGTAATAATCGTATATGTTTCTGTTCGCGTTTAAATTAGCTGATTGTACTAGCACACTCGATTAATTGTCCATGTTGCGGGCTGATGCTCCTGAATGATCAGGTCCAGTAAGCGCTCAGAATTTTACGCTGCCAAACATACGCGCCCGGATGTAGCACGCCGGTTCCGTTGCCAGGTGCCGCAAAGTGGCGTAGCCAAAAATTGGAGAAACTATGGCGGAAACTTAGCTCTAGCGAGCGAAAATTTTGTAGTCTATGTGGCCATTTTTGTATAGCCACCGATTCAAAGAGCAGGTAATTTTCTGTCATTGTTGATTACCGGAAAACGTGCATGACTAAAGCAATGGTGCATCAGCCTAAACTACAATCTTGGCATATGTATACTAATTCTCAGTTGTATATCTAATTTTCCCTTATATGACAAGACAAAATCAGCGACCGGGGGAAGTAACAAATCCGCATCGTGTGAATGAATCATACAGGTGAATGAAGGATGAATCGTGTGAATATTGTGCTCACAATAGTTTTTTAAGTGATAGGCCTTTGGGCTAGGTGTTGCCTTCCTCATTTTTAGTGAACAAGGGGTGAGTGGAGAGAATTACCGAGTGTTTCGGTACATACCATTTCATGAATCGTCAGACGGCATACAGCTTACGGTTAGTTTAAATAGCTTCGCTGTTAATTATAATAAAATCGACTACATCTTCACTCATCTAGCTATTCTTCTTCATAGAACAGGATAGAAGGTTGAAAAATACATACACTAAATTAGTATTGCAACTGAGGGTGTGCAGGGATCTGCCGCGGTGATCTGCTGTTATTTTGCTTCAGCGCTCACCCACAGATCGCGGGATGGAATCCCGGCCACGGCTGCCTTATTTTGGTGGACGCGAAATAATAGAGACCCCTGTCTCTACATTTAATGACACGTTATAAACCTAGCTCGTCGAAATATCTGTAGGCCTCAACTACGACGTCCCTTTAATCATCTCGTGGTTTTCGGTCCTGAAACTGCAACACTTGTTAAATGAAAGGTGCAGCCGACCGCGCGATACATTTGCTATCGTGGACAAGCACTCATCGTCCTGCAATATTTTGACTGTCTTTCATAAAAAGCAGTTACCACATTGCCTGCGATGAATATAGCCAATAAACCTCATTTCTTCATCAGTAAAATAAGGGAAGAGAAGAGCGAGATCCGGGTACGCCCAAGTTAGTTTAACCGGTTGACCCATCAGCCACTGCTGTTTAGTCTAAGGCGCCGTCTTAGGTACAGCAGTCCCGCGCCCCACTGAGAATCACCATGTTACGCGACAGCGTGAAATAGCTTTTTTTCGCAAAAATTTTGGGTTTCGGCATCGGCGTTGCTGGTTGTGAGCGAAAAATCAACATTGTACGCACGCAAACTACGAGATACAGTAAAACCTCATTGATGCGATCACGGCTCGTACAAATTTCTGAATGATGCGAATATTTCTATTTTTCTGTAGTCCCGGCCAATGCTCATTAGCCGGGAATGTAATGGGGTACGAATGTTGCGAAGCGTTTTTGACCCCGCAGCGTGTAATGCGAACGTACGCTACCGCGCAGTTTCGAACAGGCGCTGCCCGATCTGCTGCGGATGACAGGGTAATCACGCGCGCTCGCGGGAGCAAAAACGCGGGCATGCACACCGCGCTGCCAATTTGTCAGGATCGGCCATCAGTGGCGCGTGGTATCCTCCGACATTGTGCACTCGAATCTTGAAGGCCCTAATTCGCCCAATGCGCATTCGTGTGCACTCGTACATATAGCGTTGGCGTCGCGTTTTTTTTTTTAACACGAAAGTATTTCATACCCGGGTCCACCATGATTTCAGTGACATGTTTCCACCACGTAAATGACGTCGAAAAAAATGCACGCGATCAGATCGCTAAGAAAGAACTTCCGTCTCCGGGAGTCAAACCCCTCACCTCTCGGTCCGCGACAACAGCAGCGGGGCACGCTATCCACTGCGCCCCGGTCACATACTCTAGAGGCTATAGAAACGCACCTTTTATATCTCATATTTTCGTCTAACAGTGATCTTGGTCAGCGAGGTGGTGTCGCCCTCTGAGGGTAATAAAGAGAAGTAATCCACCATGACCGCGGCCTCCACGATTAGCTCCTACAACGCGTCGTTGCTACGCGTCCGTCCAATCAGCCGTATTTGTTATAGAAGTCCAATTTTGACGACGTCTTAACACACCGCGAGGCGGCGACACTGGTCCAAGCGTCGGCCTCGCTCAGAGCATCCATGCATACCAAAAATAGCTCTGCGACGCGCTCCTGCTTCTGCTGGCTGTCAAACCGCCGCTTGCCCCGCCTGCCGAGAAAATCGCGGCCTGGATACAGGGAGACCCGAGGCGCATTGTGTTCCTCTCCAGTGCAGCCGTCGTGTTCAGCTCGTTAACATGCGACGGGATGTCGACTTTAGCCTAAGTTCTGCGTCCCTTATGCGACGTTCTTTCGGCTCTCACACCTATTTCTCTGATTGCGCACTTACTGCTAAATACTACAGCTAGCACAATGGTTTGTTCACATATTTAACGTGGACGTGAGTCGTCGGGATGGAGATGTACCTACAAGCGTCAACGTGATTGTATCCACGTTAAGCGGTGCTAAAACTGCCAAATATCAATATACGTTGTGCAAGCTCTCGTATATCGTTGTAGAGTATGCGTTCAGCAATTGCTGTAAGGACATGTTTTACGTTTGTGTTATACCGTTTCCTATGACGGAGAGATCAACCATGATTTTTCCATGTCTGATGCTTCCACGCGTGCTGGCATGCTGTTGTGCTCGAGGCACCGATGTTGCACACGTTTACACTTGCCTGCCACGTCGGTGGAAACCATGTCCTCGCAGCCAGACATCCTATGAACGGTGGACGAGGACCGAAAGGGGAAGGAAACAGTCTTGGTGGAGGGGCGAGGCCTCGCAACGTCAACATGCACAATTGTTGGGGACGCGCACATCTGCGAACTCTCTGATTTACACGGGAGAGACTAATTTTGATGGAACTCCCCTAAAAACATCGCCCGCACCAAGGCGCGTCTACTCTTCTCTTCGCTTTCCTTCCCATCTTTCTTTCCCTTCCCCTCTCCCCTTAGTGCAGCCTGCCTTTCTCTCATTTTATTTTTTTCTCTTTCTCTATAAGAACAAAGGACAGCGGTTGTGAAATTTTCTCGCCTTCATGCATCGTGTGCAAAGTGCTCCTTGGGTTACATTCGCCTCAGTACTCTGGGGTTATACGGAGAAGCATACTACGGTTAGTAAGGGGCTACTAGCTGTCGCAAGCTGACAGGGATCGTAACACATCTTTTCCGCGCACGTGCCGTATATTTACTAGTATAAGAATGATCGTTGACTCCTGGAAACTTTACTGGCAATCATTCAGAGCTGTTTATGATGTTGCTGCGGTACTGAGAAACAATAGCTGAAAAAACTACCAAGCATTTCCCCGAGGGAGAACATGGTTAAGTGCGAATGCACGGGAGCTGTCAGGCGAGGGAGAGCGCGCGTCGAGGGTGAGTGCAAACCTAACGGGGGGGAGAGGCGCGCCAGCTGCATGGCGCCGTGACGTCACGGCGCGGAGAGGGTGCGAGGAACCGGCGCGGCGCGCGCAGCCGCGGCGCGAGGCGCCAGCTGCACAGCGCGCCGTGACGTCACGCCGCGGAGAGCGGTGCGGGGGAGCGGCGCGCGCCCGCGCAAACCGCGGTGAGGAGGCGGAGCGCGCGCAGTCACGTGGGGTGTGGCGTCGCTGCGCCGTTGCTACAGACGCTCCCTCTCCGCTCCTCGCGCCGTTGCTAGGGGGAGAGGAGGAGGAGCGCGGATGACGGCGGATTCGGGGTCGCTTATAAAGTGCACTCGCACTTAAAAGTACGTCAGCTTCCTTTTGTCGCATACTGATTTCGCATGTGTTCTGGGGATACAAATTTCGGATGATAAGAATATTTTTTGTTACCCCGCGAGATTCGTGTCAACGACGATTTACTGTACATGCACATGAATAAATAAAAATCTTCTGTTCGCGAGGGGAATCGAACCCAGCGCTTCTACGTGACAAGCATGTGTTCTGCCACAGAGCTACGCCAGGGCTTTAAATTGCTTCTAAAAAAAAACATCATATGAATGTTACATTGAGCGAAGAGTGTCATTAATACATGTAATGCTGCGTGGCAGAAGTGTACAGTCACACTAGGCGCCAGAACAAGTTAATTGCACAGCGAGTGCTTGGTATAAAGTCCCGTAAGTTACAAAGCACTCAGGTATAATTAATCATCATTATCAACAGCAACACCAACAACGTGAGCAGCAGAGCAGGTGCGTGAGTTGCCTCACAGATTCATAGTGGGAACCTCGTGAACTAGTCAAAGAAAAAAAAATGTCTTAGTGGGCACTTCGTCACTCTACTGGCAGTAGGCATTATAGGACATTTTGCAAGGGCCGATTTACAGGCGTACAGACGTTCCTTTCTTTGCTGCATGGTTTAAATGTCCACCGAGAAGCGAATCTAGGCTAGCCATTGAGAATGCGACGCAAACAGGGGTCCAATTACGCTGTAGCGTTCAACGCTTGAAGGCGAAGCTCAAGCATCCTTCAGGTTTTCACGAAATATTATTGAAATATGCGAGTTTACTTTGGTCTCTGTTGCAGAACTCTCGGACTTGTGATCATGCTTGTGATCACAAGGCTTCCAAAGTTCACTCCTATTCCGACACTCCAGGCAGAAGCACAGCTTAATACGCTAGACGAGCTGATTCACAAAAGACGCAAGGCAAGGATGATAAACCGCAGCTGTGTTCCTGCGGCTGCTGCCTTAGCGCATTACATGGACCCTAAAGCCCCTTCGCTTGACGAACCTACGTTGTCAGTTCCACCATAGGATCATTGCCAAGTGACCACCAACAAGCCTCTGGGATGTATCCGTCTAGAGGTGAATGGAAACACTGTCTCTAGGTGCACACCGTTCCGCCTTTTATTTTCGGCATCTCAGACACTTGAACTAAGAGCCAATGTGGACGCCGGGTTGACATCATCTATACTGCACACTTCCTTAGTGTGCCCTTCTCACCCGCATGTCAACCAGACCTCCTCTTATGCGTTAGACACCCCCATTACAACCATCCTAGCAGAGTTGCTCTCTGATGGTCTTGCCGCACTTCAACCGCTCGTGGAGATGCACCACCCATCAAGTCTGATCCTCTACACGGACTCGACGCAAGCTGTTCGCGCACTCCCGTCGCGTTGACCGTGCTGGGGGGTGTAGCAGAGGCAATTTCACCGTTGCGCTGCAGCTTATCCGTGCTCAGTTCGAGTGTATTGCATTCGCCGATCTAGTGTTCTGGTTCATGTCGCAGCACAGGCCGCTTGCCATCCTGTAACCATCATGTACCCCTTACCGCTGCTCCTGCTGCCACCTTTTGACATGGTGGACATTCACACAAAAAAAATCCTGGGCGCACCACGCGAGCCTTCATACCTCCGCGCGGTCATGACCTCCCGAGTGGACTGACTCGTTAAGAGGAGGTATCGCTCCGAAGGGCTCGCGTGAATGCAGCTGTGACGCCTTCAATCCGCGCGAACTGCGGCTACACCAACACAACTTCAAGCTGCCCATTTTGTCCCGCGCCGGTGCGGGAAGCAGACCTGAACCACCTCCTATGAACATGCCCTGGGCTTCAAGTGGCTCGGCAACGCCATATGTGGCGTGCGGGACTTCAGCACGCCAGGCCGCCTGACTTGCAGCGATGGATATACGGTCCGAATCACAGGTGCCTGCTGGACTTCATGGAAGAAACGCTGCTACACAATTTTGTGTAATATGTATTGATGCCGTAGGGCAAACTGACACAATAAGAAAAATAAAATGTAGGCTCGGGTCGACTATGTAGAAGGAACGGTAGCAAAACAATAACAAGACGGCGCCTAGCACGATCCTTCAGCTCTTCGCGCCCAGCTTTTAACGTGGCATTGCTTGAAAAAAATATTTATACAAAGAAAGTATAGGTACAGCCGCCCAAATCTTTAACTATCGTGCGGAGCGGAGACTTTTCTGTCTGTCAGCGCCATACGATGGAACGAAGTTGCAGAAAATTGTTTTGTGGGCATGTGCTTTGTGGGCATGCACTTGTCCTCACCCTTTTTGGAACTTAATTCAGTCATATGGTGAAGATACACAGAAAAAAACTGCCGCTCGTACACCATAGTTAAAGATTTCGGTGACTGTACATGAAGTATAGGTAGATGCATAGATGCATGTATGCTATCGCCGTTCCATTTATAACGGAGCAGTGACCCGCGTGCCATCAAGCACGGAAAAAAGCAAATTTGTTTTTTTAAGTCGCCCTAATCCGCTGTTCACTTGATAAAATCGATCTTTTTATGGAAAAACAAGAACATAAGATCATGACCCAACTCTCTACTCCTTACGGCAGGCAGTTTTGTATGGTGCGCACCTCTGGTGTCATAATACTGCTCGATACCATTGTTGTATTCAATGTCCAGAGAATGAAATCAAATGATCCATTGGCTGTGCATTTGTACAAAAGCAGTTCAAATGAAAAGGTACGACACGTCGTAACAACATGATCATTAACATAGATACCAATGCCGCTATGAGAGAACGTAGCGCGACATCTAAGGATGCGATTGGAGTCTCGGCCGTGGATGGGAGCATGCGGAGGTGCCGGCATGCGCAGGAGAGAGGAGAGGCTTGCCTTGCGTCTTTTGTGAATCAGCTCGTCTAGCGTATTAAGCTGTGCTTCTGCCTGGAGTGTCGGAATAGGAGTGAACTTTGGAAGCCTTGTGATCACAAGCATGGCTTCACGATTCAGGGTTTTCAATCGCGCCCATTCTGCTTTTGTGAAGTGCTGGAACTGCGCATGGTCCACTAATCGAGGATGGAAAACCGAGCATACCAGGTTCCGTGCGATACGACATTCGGAGTGCAGACTAGGGATTTTCGTACATTTATTATGTAAGCACTGATAACCAGGCGCCAGCGAAAAGCACATACGGCGCCACACATCTATCTTCATGAAAGAGCTGTTTCTACAGCGAAGCTGCCTTAGTTTACCCTCTGCGGCCGTCGTCGTCGTCGCAGCAGTAGTAGCAGTTGTAGTATGAGTAGAACGAGTAACCGTTGAACCGGTCACGTGAAGAGATGAGGAGTAAATAAAGATAGATGAGTAAATAAATAAATAAATAAATAAATAAATAAAAAGTCAGTTTCACCACAACGTGAAGCAATGAACGCAATCGCAACGAATGGTAATGTTATACTAAGTGAGGCTGGCAGCTGACTCTTGTGGATCCGATCTCACGCATCTCTACAAAACGCTGGTGTAAGAGAATACGGCCGCTCCAGGGACACTTTTCGCACAGTTTCTTCGCGTTGAGAGCGCAGCACGTAGAAGGGTATATGAGCCGTCCGCAGATGGCTGCCGAGATACCGAGATAGCGCGCGCGC
>JALIZH010027821.1:27500-34353 GCA_030522465.1 Rhipicephalus appendiculatus
CCCCCAATTTTTATATTTTGTGGCCGACTTCAATTGTTTTCCAAGATTCGAGTGAAAATGTCCGTAGGGATAGCGGGTAACAGCAAGCACAGCGCACGCTAGAGATTTCTTGACATTTTTGCTTGTTACGACAAGGCGCAATCAGTGTCTTGCTATTGTGCGACTTATGGACAGTAGTCAACGCATAGAGCAGGGATCTCAAACACGCGGCCCACGAGGCTTTCGGTTGCGGCCCGTGGCCCGCACATGGCTGTCGTCACCCCCGCTTTTTTTTATATATTTACGGGGGGCTACGCAAGCATAAATGGTTTAAGGCATTGTCTCCGTGAGGCACCTCATGTGTTAGTCTCGTTTTGAAACATAACCGTGAAAGAAAAATTATATTTCGCGATCGGCGTCCAGATTTGAGTCATTTTGGAGATCGGTATCGACATGGCGCTGGCATCCTGGCACCAAATCTTAAAAAATGACCCATATAAGGAATATTCGAAAGGTTTTCTTTGAAATGGTAACGTTTTCTGATAATTTGTGCACTCCGCCCCCCCCCCTCCTACTTCCTTCACTGACCTGGTCCTTGCAGCACTAAATTGCATGACTGCGGCCCGCTGGCTGAGGTGAGTTTGAGACCCCTGGCATAGAGGGTCTGCTGAAACCTGCAGTGCAGTAGCAGACCCTGTATGCGTTCTCTGCGGCCATTTCAATCAGCTGGGTAAATAGGAGCTGGTACCACTTTTTTTTCTCGGGGATCATAATTCTGTAGTTATTCGCAGCTTGATCGTAGAGCTGAACCCCTTGCATGCCACTGTTACAGCTGCTGAAGACGGTTGGCAGTGGGCCAAGGCTTTTTTTTACTTTTCAGAGTGCGGTCACCTAGTTACAGAGCATTGCGACTACGCGGTGCCGTTGTTCGTCAGGATAGCAACTATACTGTTGCCTTTGACCTTTACGAAACAAAACTTGTTTCCTGGGTCAAAACAGAAACTATATTCCCCACGTTCCTTTCGTTCCATGTTTTTATCATTGGCAGGGGCAATCCATTTCTACTGTCGTCATTCCCCTCCTCCTCCTCCTAAGTTTATATGTTAGGGTCAGAAGCGACAATGAAAACATCAACGGGCTCTCATATATTCACAGCGACATCTGTCGCAGCCTCCTGAGTCTCAGATAACCGAAAAAAACGATATTATTCCAAAGAAGATAGCTGGTTCAATCTCTGAGGCAACGCACAACGATACGCACATGTATGCTCCCGTAAAGTCCCATTGTGCTATGCAAAGTACACCGACTTTTGATTACACCTCAGAGCAAAAGTACGCACTCTATATGCTGACTGCGCTCTCCAGGAATAGTACTGTTCTTTCTGAAGCACAAGCAATCCGTTTCTACAACATATAAATTGTAAAACCCCAAATCTGGAAAAAAAGGAGTACTGACCACGTGTGTTTGACGGGCTCTCGTTTTCCTGAAGTTTAACGACTCATAGAACCGAAAAACTAGAACCGAGGCAATATGCTTAGTCAGGATTATCTTGCAGCAACCTTTGGCGTCCGAAATTACGATGTGCAAGATCAGAATATTCTGTTGTGTATTTTCTATTCCCGAAAAAGGAAGTGTACTTTGTAAAGTACACTGGGCCTTAATGGGTTAATCATTTGCATCTTATGTCTTAATTACTACACTACAATTAAGGACAAATAATGTCGTCTTTTGCTCTCTTTGGCATTATTGTCTGCTGCTTTCATATGCATTTTTTTATATACACTCACAATATGTTTGAAGAGAGATGTGTAGCTGAAGCACACCGAGATAGCTGTATCAAAATTGACTACATGACATTGATTTAAAGGGAGAAATGCAAGCGAGAAAGTACATAAAAATCCGCAATTTACCAACAATAATGTGTGAGTAACAAGGACCGTAAATTGGCTGCAAGGGCCGGAAAAAAAGGGAGAAGACCGCAATGACTGAAATTGCTACAAAAAGATGAATCACAACAGGAAATAAAATTCTGATGCCAGCGCTTTCACAATTGAGGCCGGAACTTTCTGCGTGAGAACAAAAACATGCATCAGCAACTATTACCAACGTGATGAGACGTGTGCTCGCTGTAATAAGAAGACGGAAAGGGCTCATTATACAGCAACACTATGGACGGATGTTCACTCAGCAAGGTTCATGGCGGGCGTACGCCTATCATAGGCGCTGGGATTCAAAGCAGGTGCAAATGATTGCTGGAAAATATATGCATCATATGCTTACAATACTGGCGAACAAAAAAGCAGTCAGCTTGGAGCTGCATACATCCCATTGCTTGTCCCTTAGGCAAACCAAACATTTCATATCAGGACGTGTCAGATATATCGCATGTTTGCCGTGCATGCATGCATGTACAATCAGGTATAAAGCGTGCGAATGAAACTTATTTGCTAGTTTACACGATACATGACCTGTAATTTATGTTCGTCACCCACCCATATCATGCCATACTAATTTAGGTACATATCCGGGGAATGAAGCAGCCGCGAGTTCCATTATACTGTTATATATGAATCATTCCCCAGTCAAGGTGTTTTTTATGATTTTCTTTTTTTACGTCGAGTTATCTACGATCGCCATACACACTTGTCACGCCATACCAGTTTTGATATACAGGGTGTCCCAATTAACATGTGGGAAGATATCAAAATGAGGGCCGGCTTTACGCGAAGCATGCTTAATACATTTTCTTCCCTATACACTCAAGTAGCCACTCCTAATTTTGTGTTATTGAGCATTAATCAAAATGCCAACGAGGCACATGTAGGGATGTTCAATTGACATCCAACTGTGCTATTTTCAACAACGCACTAATTGCCCGCTCAGGTTATCTGGTTGAGGAGCAAAGCCCACAAAACCTAAAAGAAAATGACACGTGAATGAAGTGCAGCACACATCACGCTGTAGTGCCCTCACAAAATATCACTTAAAGCATCTAGCTTCAAGGAAAAATGCAAAAAGAAAAAGAAAACTTGTAGGACGCTAGAACTTGGCCTTCAAGACTAGAACGCGGCAGCGTAATCAGGGCCCCCGTGCGCATCGCCTTCAACCGTGCCGCAAGGAAAAAACGTTTGTGGGCGTAATATTGGCCGTTTCAAACTATCCTGGAATGTCTACTACAAGCACAGTTGCAAGGTGCCCACTACGGCATAATTCTTCTTTTTCCAATTGGCGAAGTAACCACTACGTGTCCGTAAGTTGCCACGTGCACCGGCGGAACCACACACTTTGTTACTCGTAGCGTAATTAACTTGTTTTTACGCCTAGCGCGTTTCTACGATCCTATCAAGCGAAATTCAATGCGCGAAAGCGACTCCTTCTACAACACGACATTTTCATAGCGTTTTTTCATCAAGCATTTTGAAGTATTGACGTGGCCCCTTAGTACAACAACTGCTTTCCATGCAGAAGTGCTGGTAACTCAGACCAACAATTTTTTTATTATTAATGTTTTACATTTATCTAGGATTTTCGCTCAGGGACAACGCTGACTTTTGGCTCCCTTTCAACACCGCCGATGCCGACGCCGTAATATCTGCTAAAGCATCTCTTTAACGCTGCCGCGTTAATGTATGAGTTACCGCATCTGCCACTACCCGGCCGAAGTAACTGGTCACTTTGGTCTCGCAGAGCCGGCCACAATTATAACAGTGCTTCGGCGGAGTACGAACGTGACTAGTCGGCATTGAGATATGAATAATGATAGTGGCGAACAATCGAGCGCAAAGAGAGGCTCCAGAACTGCGACGTTATGTTGCTGGCACTCGTCCTGGGCGCCCTTGCGAAAATTGTCAGCGGTCAACCGGCAAAAGGGTCAGTTGCAGTAAGCTTATTTAAAGGTACGGCTTTCTTTTGCGGGGAGGAGCGTAATAAAGAGTTATTTTTCGAATTTCGCGGGCTTTTTATCAGCCGCAAAAAATGAACAGGCCATTAGTCCGTCCTCATAAACAGCGCAGTTGGATGTCATTTGCACATTAGTGGTGACCACTCCAGTGCAACGAGAACAACTTGTACTAGGTTTGTCCCGCGTAAAGCCGCTCCTCTAGTTTTTTTTTTTTTTTTTTTTTTTTTTTTTTTTTTTGTATCGCGAACTTGCATTCTGTCGGGGTCCATCGAGGCTTCACTGATGCATTTCCTTCGATGGCGGCCGCGGCGGTCGCATTTCTATGGGGGGTGAAATGGTAGAGGCCCTTGTACTGTGCGATGTCAGTGCACGTTAAAGATTACCAGATGGTCAAAATTTCCGGAGCTCTCCACTACGGCGTCCCTCATAATCATGTCCTGGATTTGGGACATAAAACCTCGCATATTATTATTGATGCATTTCATTCACGGATGTACGTTGGAAAAATGCGCACTAACGGATGACAAAAAAACCGGCAGATCCCACGCATGTGGGGAATCGATGTAATGCGAAGCAGCCAGGAAGGAGCAAATCATGCTTTACATAATTTGCATCTCATGTTTACATGTTAGGACCTGTCATTAATGTTCGTCATACAGTCACGTCACACAATACCAATTTTGGTGTATATCAAGCTAGCGAACTGGACGCAAGTGCACCATGAGCGTGGCATGTAAATGACGTTGTAGATGACATTCATGCCAAGATTTTCATGTTGCCACCTGCCACTTATGTTCGTTATACAGTCATGTCACTCATAGGCGTGCGCACGAGGGGAGCAGAGGGGGCAGGCCGCCCCCCCTAGTCACCTAAGAGAGGGGGGCGCAAATTCTGCCCCCATACATTGACTTAATAGGGAGGGGGGGCGCTGCCAAGAACCTTCGCCCACCCCTGCCCCCCTGAACAGGAACCCTGCGCCCGCCTATGATGTCACTCAATACCAAACTTGGTGCATATCAAGCTAACGAAACGGCCGTGAGCGCGCCATGAGCGTGGCATGCAAGTCATGTCGCACATGACAAGTCATGATTTCCATATTATCACTGGTCATTTATGTTCGTCATGCAGTCATGTCACTCAATACCAAACTTGGTGTATATCAAGCCAACGAAACGGCCGCGAGCGCGCCATGAGCGTGGCACGCAAGCCATGTCGAACATGACAAGTCATCATTTCCATATTACCACTTGTCATTTATGTTCGTCATACAATCACGTCACTCCATCTCAAGTTTGGTGTATATCAAGCTAACGGAACGGCCGCGAGCGCGCCATGAGCGTGGCACGCAAGCCATGTCGAACATGACAAGTCATCATTTCCATATTACCACTTGTCATTTATGTTCGTCATACAATCACGTCACTCCATCTCAAGTTTGGTGTATATCAAGCTAACGGAACGGCCGCGAGCGCGCCACGAGCGTGGGATGGAAATCATGTTGTTCATGACATGCACGTCATTATTTACATATTACCACCTGTGATTTATGTTCGTCATACAGTCATGTCACTCAATCCCAAGTTTGGTGTATATCAAGCTGACGAAACGGCCGCGAGCGCGCCATGAGCCTGGCGTGTAAATCATACTTTTCATGACAAGTTAGCCATGATTTTCATGATAAGATGAGCCATTTATGTTCGTCATAAGGTCATGTTATGCCATACCAATTTTGGTATAAATCCCATTATTGATAAGGCTAGGAGAGCACAAAGTCGTAGGCTGCTAGATAGATAGATAGCTAGATACGCTCAAAGTCACCGAAGTTGGCTAAGAAATGCTTCGCATTTAAAAACTGTAAGAAAAGGTTTCACTGACGCAAATCAGCCGACAATCAAACCCACGATCACTCGGTTCGAGACGATAGATGCCCGGCGCTTCACCCACTGCGTTGCCGACGCACATGTGCGGGGATCCACAAAAGCGGTCTATATCTCCCACACATTTTCTCTCGCAAGAAGCTTTTCGTTGGCGGGACGGCGTCACCATCTGCGAGCGGGGAAGTGAAGTACTGCGTCATGACACTCACGAGCGCCGACATGGAGTTATTCGGTGACGACGCAGTCAGCACGCCTTGATGACAGAGAAGGAACGCCGGCTGTCCTTGCATGGATGAGGCGTCCTAGACGGAGTCTTGTTCTTTGCATTTGATGTCACGTTAGCATGGGACGGCTCGTTGTCATGTGGAGCTTCCACGTGCACCAACGTTGTTTCTCCGCTGCCTACAGCTTTGAGTGCGAACCGATTAATAAAACTGTCGCATTAAGCGCCGCAGAAAGACAACGATGCCGACGGGTGAAAGTCGCGGCTTGTTGGAGCGAGACGCATGCCACCGGAAAGCGCAACGCCTTCGCGTGGGCATGGTTCAACCTCCGAACCTCTGCCTCCCACGTTCCTAAAGCACAGTGTGGTAGTGTATGGAGCACAGTGTGGAAGCGCACGTTACCCTATGATTGGGGAGCGCACTAGTGACAGAACTATCGATGGTACTATCGATACTCTCGATTGTTGAATCACTGTCGCACTATCGATGGTACAAAAAACTATCGATAGCGCTATCGATTGTAAGTTTTATAGCACTATAGATAGTACAAAATCAACCGCGCCAAATGATTTCAGCATAGACTTGATTCCCCGAGTGTGTGGTACTATATGGAGGAGCAGGACAAGCATGCTGAAGGGCAAAAAAGTTGACATGCTTGTGATCCTTCAGCAGAATCACTGGCTGCCCATGAAAATTAAGCTGAACAGTTCAACTTTAGCAGAAAGGAATCCGTTACATGTGGCGGAACTGCGCGGCTTAAAACTTATACTGCATCTTGTGATTTCAAAATAAAGATGTCAATAAATAAGTGTTTAATTCCAAGGTGTTACTGGTTATTTATGAATATGAAATTATTCATGGTTATGATTTTA
>JALIZH010027822.1:0-23480 GCA_030522465.1 Rhipicephalus appendiculatus
CGTGTACCCGTTTTTTTTTTCTTATTCAGACCGAACCCACTGAACTTTCCTGCTGCATATATATATATATATATATATATATATATATATATATATATATATATATATATATATATATATATATATATATTCACCATAGACTGCACCCGGACATATATATGTTGTGGCCATTTATTACACCCAGCACCTCCACCACGTTTGAGGTTTGGACAACATTTAGTTGGCCCGAGAACCCGGCAGCCAAGAGCTACACTGAACGCACAATTGTGATGCTCATACACGACAACGATGAGGTACGATGATAATATTGTATAGATGGCGAGGATTGATGTAATAAATGCCCACAAAATATACATATAGCCTATATATATACCCACAACACACATACGCTGGGCTATATGTTCTTCCTCCACCTCGCTTTCACTCCCTGCGCGCCGGGACCCCAGTGTATTTCTTTGTCATCGCACTAGCCGAAACTGCGAGCGCGCGAAGCTGCCGACAGTGTCTCTGGTGGGCGGTACTGGCTACATCCCGGGGATTGGTCCCCATCACGCTGGAGGTTCGTTTAGGGATCTGCCAAACGTGTCTTTGGCGGGTGACATTGGCTGCCCCGCGGTTGTCGGTCTCGGCCACGCCGCGGCGCCATGTGAGTTGTCAAACGCACATCTGGCGGCCGACTTTAGCTGTGTCGCGGAAGAAACGGCGGATGCGGCATAACGAGAGAATATTGCCCGAACAGCAACCGCGGGGGCACCATCGGTGGAGTGATTAGTCGGTGCTTCTTTTTCTGTTACGTCCGCATCATCACCAACACCGGAAGGACGTTCAGGGCCTTTGTAAGCAAAATAGATCCTTCGTGTCGTCGGAGAAACTGAGAAGTCCTTTTCTTCCGCCACAACCTACACGTTAGTAATGGAGACAGTATACAATATTCCAGCAACGTCCGACGGCTCTGGAGGTGCTCCGATAGGCACACCGGGTGCCCTGTGTGAAGGGTACAGCTCAGGGTGTTCGAGGATAGATGATGGTACGGCAACATGCAATGGTATTAGAGACTAGGCAGCATTCTTGCGCTTGTTCCGGAGAACCTCCTCGCCAAAAATTGGCGCGTTGGATACCTTAAGCTCCATTCCAACGATCCTTTGTAAATCTCCAGTGACGCGCTGCGGGTCCTTTCTTGTCACCACATCTGGTCTGACCACCTGAGGCTGCTTCTCGTTCTTTCCGAGCTCTCTTTTTCTGGCTTCTTTCCAATCGTCACCGAGAAGACAGGCGTTTCCTGGCATCTTCTCGATGGGTGTGTGGTGTCAATGAGGCCCTGCTACATTGCGTGTCTCACTTGGTGCAGGGTCACCCACCGCGCACTCGGTAAGCTAAGGCTCTCAAGGCAGCGGCTGAGCCATTGTATTGAAATGAGACCATAGACTTCCGCCGTTCGTGGGCCAGCTGTTATATTATCCGCGTCGTCTTCCTCTACCTTGCGCTCGCTCACCGCGCGCCAGAGCGCCAGCGCCAGTCGTCGTCATCTATATATATATATATATATATATATATATATATATATATATATATATATATATATATATATATATATATATATATATATATATATATATATATATATATATATATATATATATATAAGGCTTATATGCTGAAGAATAACTTCGGTTGCCGCAAGGTTATAAGTATAAAAATAGATGCGCCTTCACATAACAACTGTTTATTCTGCCGACGTTTCGACGGGAACCCCGTCTTTTTCAAGGCATAACAATATTTACAACGTGTCTCTTATATACCGTGTTAGGACAGGAGGGAAGACGGAAAGGTAAAGACGAACGTGAAAAGGGAAAAAAAAAAAAAAGAAAAAAAAAGGAGGAGGGGGGGGGGGGAAACGAGCACGAAATAAGAAGGACCGGCATGACAAGAGGGTAAAAAAGAAAAAAGAAAAAAGAAGAAAGAAGAGCCGTTTTGCCTGACGTAAACATTGTGGTGGCTTAAGCAGCCATACTATTATTGACTACATACTCCCACCTCCACCTAAGTGGACAGTCTGACGACCCCGCTCGTCTGGTATTGCTCTTTCCGGTGCAATCCCCGGGCGGCTTTTTTTAATAATGCCTGTGCTTAAAGTTTACGCTGTAAAGCGGCAGAAAGTCGAATTGTTGGGGTGAGTACTGAGGGTTTCCAGTGCATGCTTTTAAGTGTCGGCGGGGTTGCACGATCTGAAGGAGCCGGTAATGTGGCCCCGCCATCAATGTTCATTATATGGATTGGCTCTTTTGGAGAAGGAATAGAGAAGAGATGTAAAGGAAAAAGCTTGTTAGTGTAACGACAGTACGACATCCGGGTCCACTTATCTGTGCATGCCGGCTGTGCTTGAAACGGCAAATCAATTCCATATATTTACAGACACAAGCCTACACGTGCGCCAAGGAGAAATATTGTTGTCGCGATGGGCGGCAAGGGGCCAGCGACTAATTAAGGAGTGGCGTTTGCGCCTTTTAAAGATCGTAAGGTTGACAGGGTGCCTGGGTGCTCATTAATTCCGTTTTTTAGCGTGTTGAATTTGTAGATGAAGTAAGGTTCTCGTTGCTCTCGTTCTCGCGTTGTTCGAAAATTGTTTTCCAAAAGTGTAACCCTGATATCGTCAAAGCTGTGATCTTTCAACGCACAATGTTTAGAAAGTGGAAGACCGGGCAGGGCACGTACATGTGCCCGATGGTTGTTGAATCTAATTCTAAAAGGTGTGTCTGTCTGACCCACGTATTGCATGTTGCATATTCCACATTCCAGAAGGTATATTACGTTGTCTGAGTCGCAGTCTAGTGCACCACTTATCCTGTGCTTAAATTCTGAGTGGGTGCTTTCCGCCACTGTTGTTGTCCGCATGTGTTTGCACACTTTGCATCTTCCTTTTCCGCAAGGGCGACACCCTGTTTGAGGTTTCGTGCCTATCTTTGAATTTACTAAATGATCCCTGATACTTTTTGGCCGCCTGTATACCACACACGGAGGAGAGGTGAAAATTTTGGATAGTCGCTCGCTCTGTTCCAATATGTTGAAGTGTTTTTTTAATACTTTATTTATGTTCGGTGGGTCGCTTGTGAAAGTTAATACCAAATTTTTCTTGCGCTGTTGGTCGGCACTTTTTTGCTGGTGCAGTAGTGTCTGGCGGTCCAGATTTTCCGCTTTTTTGATCGCGTCATCAATGATAGCTGCCGGATATTCTTGGTGGAGGAGTACTTCGCGCATTCGTGTGCTGTTTTTGCGGAAATCATCAGTGCGGGAGCAAATTCTTCTGAATCTGTGTGCTTGGGAATAGGGAATGCTGGTCTTGCAGTGTCGCGGGTGGCAACTTTTGAAGTGCAGGTATTGTTGTCGGTCCGTAGGTTTTCTGTATACGTTAGTAACCAACGCACCATCTTCTATCCGAATGTGTACATCAAGGAAGCTTATTTCAGTGTTAGAGTACGAGTGTGTGAAAGAAATGCTGGGATGTGCTTGGTTAAATGCTTTTATGAATTTGAGGAGTTCGTTTTCTGAATCCGTCCAAATCATGAATATGTCGTCGAGGTACCGTTTATAGAATACAGGTCTGATATCACAGGATGAGAGAAAAGTGGATTCTATGTGGTGCATGAATATGTTAGCGTAGTTTGGAGCCATTCTTGTGCCCATTGCCGTGCCGCTGATTTGAAGGTAGTATTGATTGTTAAATTCAAAGCTATTTAATTCGAGGACAAGCCTCGTTAAGATTTCAATTACTCTTTTGCTTGGGTATGCGTCAGGGTTGTGGTTGCCATAGGATTCTACAAGTGCTCTTATACCATCGTCATGCGGGATATTCGTGTAGAGGGAGCTAACGTCCAATGTCACCAGAAATGCACCGTCTGGGAATTTTACCTCCGATATTTCCCGAAGGAAGTGGTTTGTGTCACGCAAGAAAGACTCATGTGTGGGTGGTATGTTTTTTGATTAACGAGTCAATATAACTAGATATAGGTTCAGTTAACGTTCCCGTGCCTGATATAATCGGTCTACCAGGGTTTCCCTCTTTATGGATTTTCGGGAGCATGTAAAAACGACCCGGTGCCGAATGTACCGTAACAAGTGCCTTTCGAAGCTGTGGATCGATCGCGCCTTCGCGTGTGAGCTCCTGCAGGGCTGTCACAACTATCTCTTTGTGCTCGGTTGTAGGGTCCGAATCAAGATGTTTGTAGAATTTTCTTTCATTCAGTTGTCGCTTGCCTTCCTCAATGTAGTCCGATTTATTTAAAATAACAATCGCGCCTCCCTTGTCAGCCGGTTTAATGACGAGATCCTCGTGGTTGCTCAACGAGACAAGTGATTCTCTTTCTTTCTTTGAAATATTATTCATACTTGGACTGTGTGCCTTGTACGCATGTATGACATCTTTCTGAACCGCGTCTATGTAGAGATCCAAATGTCGATCCCTGTTGGCGTTTGGGGTCCATTGCCGTCCGATTACCCCGCGGAAAAGTGGATTATCTTTTTGGGGTTTATCGAAGAAATATTCCTCCAATCGTAAATTTCGTGCGAAGTCGTCTAGGTCTTTCAGAAGTGTGAATTCATCGTACTTTCCACTGCTGGGGCAGAATGTAAGTCCACGTGATAGCACAGTCAATTCTTCCTTTGCTAAGTTCTTTATCTGAAAGGTTGATGACGTTTTGTTCTTTGTGGTGTGCTGGTAAGTCTTTCTGAGCGTGAGGTGGCCTGTTATTTTCCATGTAAGCAGCAACCGGTATTGCTTGTGGTGAGACGTTATCTCGCGCAAATTTCTTTCTTTTGACCTTTTCTATTTCACCCGTTTTCTTCTGCTCAAATAAGTCGAGTTCTTTGGCTTCTAACTCGGAGAGGGGAAAGTTATTTCTTGCATACCGCTCCTCGTCCATTAGTGTGTTGAGAGTCTTTTCACAGTGTTCAATGGTGACCTTAGTTAGCTCCTGTGTGGCATGATCGAGAATTTTGTTCCACTGTTTCATTTCCCCTTTGGAAAAATTATGCATCGATGGTGTTAGGGATAAACGCAGACCCTTCGGTGCCGCACCTGCCATTACATATTCCCTGAGGCTACGCACATGAAGTTCGTGTCGTATCCGTTTGTCAACGATTTTTCTGAGTTTAAGAAAATTTGGACCTGTTCTATGGACTAATTCACCCAAAGGGGACGGTGTTTGCCCGTTCGTACAGCCAGCATGTCACTTTGCACAGACGCGGCGAGTGGAACCGCAGGGTACCCGGAGGTCGTACCTGGTTTGTCTTGGAGCTCCGTCCCGCCGTGCATCCCGTGACGTGGTGGCATCTGGACGACTGCTGCTGGCTGCTGCTGGCTGCTGGCTGCTGACTGCTAATGCTGGCTGCTGGTTGGTGCTGCTTGATGCTGGTTGGTGCTGACTGCCGGTTGTGGCTGGTTGAGGGTCTTGTACAGCTGGCCGTGGTCGTTGACCCGGATTAACTTTCGTCGCCCTTTGCGGCGTGTGTCTCCTAGACGGTGTCGCCGGCCGTGGTACACGTGTAGGCGGTCGTGCGTCCCGTGAGGGTGGTCCTGACGGAATCTGCTGGCATGTAGAATGAGCGGTGGTTGTTTCAGGGGCTGCTTGGTTGGCGTTGTTCCCCACGCCGCTTCGACAGGCGTCACCGGGAAGGTCACGCCGAAGTGCCTGGGAGTAGGATGGCGTCTCCCGAAGCTCGCACGCGTCCGGCTGCGGTGCGTGGTCTAGCCAGTCGGTGATGTATGGCCGCCGTAGATCAAGGAGGAGGTTATAAATGTTCCACGCCAGGAGAGACACTCCGGCAAAGCTCGGGTGTAGCCCGTCAGCAGCGAGCACGATCCATGGCGGGAACGTGTCGATTGCATGGTCCACATACCTGCACTTCAAAAGTTGCCACCCGCGACACTGCAAGACCAGCATTCCCTATTCCCAAGCACACAGATTCAGAAGAATTTGCTCCCGCACTGATGATTTCCGCAAAAACAGCACACGAATGCGCGAAGTACTCCTCCACCAAGAATATCCGGCAGCTATCATTGATGACGCGATCAAAAAAGCGGAAAATCTGGACCGCCAGACACTACTGCACCAGCAAAAAAGTGCCGACCAACAGCGCAAGAAAAATTTGGTATTAACTTTCACAAGCGACCCACCGAACATAAATAAAGTATTAAAAAAACACTTCAACATATTGGAACAGAGCGAGCGACTATCCAAAATTTTCACCTCTCCTCCGTGTGTGGTATACAGGCGGCCAAAAAGTATCAGGGATCATTTAGTAAATTCAAAGATAGGCACGAAACCTCAAACAGGGTGTCGCCCTTGCGGAAAAGGAAGATGCAAAGTGTGCAAACACATGCGGACAACAACAGTGGCGGAAAGCACCCACTCAGAATTTAAGCACAGGATAAGTGGTGCACTAGACTGCGACTCAGACAACGTAATATACCTTCTGGAATGTGGAATATGCAACATGCAATACGTGGGTCAGACAGACACACCTTTTAGAATTAGATTCAACAACCATCGGGCACATGTACGTGCCCTGCCCGGTCTTCCACTTTCTAAACATTGTGCGTTGAAAGATCACAGCTTTGACGATATCAGGGTTACACTTTTGGAAAACAATTTTCGAACAACGCGAGAACGAGAGCAACGAGAACCTTACTTCATCTACAAATTCAACACGCTAAAAAACGGAATTAATGAGCACCCAGGCACCCTGTCAACCTTACGATCTTTAAAAGGCGCAAACGCCACTCCTTAATTAGTCGCTGGCCCCTTGCCGCCCATCGCGACAACAATATTTCTCCTTGGCGCACGTGTAGGCTTGTGTCTGTAAATATATGGAATTGATTTGCCGTTTCAAGCACAGCCGGCATGCACAGATAAGTGGACCCGGATGTCGTACTGTCGTTACACTAACAAGCTTTTTCCTTTACATCTCTTCTCTATTCCTTCTCCAAAAGAGCCAATCCATATAATGAACATTGATGGCGGGGCCACATTACCGGCTCCTTCAGATCGTGCAACCCCGCCGACACTTAAAAGCATGCACTGGAAACCCTCAGTACTCACCCCAACAATTCGACTTTCTGCCGCTTTACAGCGTAAACTTTAAGCACAGGCATTATTAAAAAAAGCCGCCCGGGGATTGCACCGGAAAGAGCAATACCAGACGAGCGGGGTCGTCAGACTGTCCACTTAGGTGGAGGTGGGAGTATGTAGTCAATAATAGTATGGCTGCTTAAGCCACCACAATGTTCACGTCAGGCAAAACGGCTCTTCTTTCTTCTTTTTTCTTTTTTCTTTTTTACCCTCTTGTCATGCCGGTCCTTCTTATTTCGTGCTCGTTTCCCCCCCCCCCCCCTCCTCCTTTTTTTTTCTTTTTTTTTTTTCCCCTTTTCACGTTCGTCTTTACCTTTCCGTCTTCCCTCCTGTCCTAACACGGTATATAAGAGACACGTTGTAAATATTGTTATGCCTTGAAAAAGACGGGGTTCCCGTCGAAACGTCGGCAGAATAAACAGTTGTTATGTGAAGGCGCATCTATTTTTATACTTATATATATATATATATATATATATATATATATATATATATATATATATATATATATATATATATATATATATATATATCTGAAGGAAAGAAGTGTAAGTTTAAGGGCTCGTTTGCTTTGTTAAACACAATAATAATGAGAACTGACGGACAATGATGTCAAGGAAAGTATAGGGCATGTTATTAGAAGTAATTGTATTGTAAATGTGAAGAAAGTGGACGAAAAGATAACTTGCCACCGGCAGGGACCAGCTTGGGGAGGCACACACACACACACACACACACACACACACATGTATATATATATATATATATATATATATATATATATATATATATATATATATATATATATATATATATATATATATATATATATATATATATATATATATATATATATGAAGGAAAGAAGTGTAAGTTTAAGGGCTCGTTTGCTTTGTTAAACACAATAATAATGAGAACTGACGGACGATGATGTCAAGGAAAGTATAGGGCATGTTATTAGAAGTAATTGTAATGTAAATGTGAAGAAAGTGGACGAAAAGATAACTTGCCACCGGCAGGAACCAGCTTGGGGAGGCACACACACACACACACACACACACAGACACACACACACACACACATATATATATATATATATATATATATATATATATATATATATATATATATATATATATATATACCTATTGCGAAGTGTCAATGTGTCAGCGTTCATATACGTAGGAACACTGACATATTAACCCAGCACAAGAGCGTATCTTCAATTGAGTGCATTCGGAGCTCCAACGCCAGTTTTGTTCCGACCATACTCCTAATGAAGTACAAATTAGCTTTTTACTTAACTGACTGGTTTTTCGTAATTTGATTACAGCCGTACCCCGAGCAAAGCTTACATACCTGACTGTTTTAAGTGCGGTTTTCTAGAATGTTCAGCGCCTATTGCAATTTCACTATTGCGGGTTGTTTCTGGTAGATTTCTTCTAAAGAGTACGCAGCTAAAAAAAAGCAAGCTTCACAGAAGTTGCCAGAAATGTAGATGTAGATGCGCTGCAGCAATTTCAGTACACGCACACAATGCCAGCCTACTGTTCTTTAACGGTCAATGTGCTGCGTCGCCACTGCACGAACGTAGCTACTCGTTTTTTTTTGTTTCTTTTTTGAATTTTGGTGACGCGATAATGACCCGGCAAGGAAACAAAAATTGATTTCGGATGTGTGATTTTTTCTTCGCATTTTATAGGTATATAAAGCATTCATTGAACAAATATAGGAAGATAGCATATCGATCCGTCGTTTCTTTCCAAGAAGCGGTCTCGCATTCGCAATGCCATGATAAAGCTGTGGTGGTTAATTTCTCATATTCATCTTCGTACTCCCAATGCGCTTTCATATTGGTAATGAAGGTGCATTGCCATATTTCTATTTTCTACGCGTGTCCTCTCCTTGAGAGAACCATGCTTGAACACATCAGATTCGAAACTTACCTTGCGAAATTTGAAGAGCCCATTCTTCGGAGAGTGAATGCATCCTCTTTATCGACGGAGTTGCACAAGAGCAAAAATGATAAACCCCAAAAGTTACCGAGCTATCTCGACGATCAACGAGTAATATCGAAACTGTCACTTTTCATTTTTTTGGAATACTACCCGAACACTTATCTCAAAGACAGTATTTTTTTTTATTTTGAACAGACTGCGTTTTATTACCGAATGACTATTATTCCTAAGGGACGCACGCCTATGAATTTCCATTATGATGAATGAGGCAAGATTGACGTCAATGATGATGTCTTTCAGTCCCCGCCATTTCTCGTGCCTCGACACTAAAGAATTCTACGTACGTTTCGGAATTATTCCGTTAAAAAAACGAAGAGTTTATTTTTTTATCACGTTATCAATAAAAACAGACAGTAATAGTGTTCTGTGCATCGTCTAGCTTTTCGCACTGCTTACTACCATGGACCTGTGGGACTTCTTATTGCGTGACTTCTTTATGGTGGAGGTAGAAAAGTCAATATGCCGCCTCTCTAAATGCATCTGATGGCGAGGTGGGACTTCGATTGCATAGTGATCCCGTGGTCATCATCATCCCCGCAGGAATATGGCTACTCAATGTCTTCGCCTTCAGCTACACTCTTAATCTGGTTCCACATAGGTTCCAGCTAGTAAGCGGAACTTTTTTGCAAAAAAGTTCCGCTTACGTAGGTGCAGCATGCGTCCCAGATAACGCCTCGAGTATGCGGAACAGTGTTTCAGTGATTGGCTGGGTCGTGTATGCTGCAGCGTTCCGAGGATCTAGGTACTAAATCCAGGATATAGGTACTTTCAGTACCTAGGCAGTCTGTCTGTATCCCTGATGCGGTTGCGAGGGAAAAAAATTATTTTTGACGCGGTCCGCCATTTTCTCGCCAGTTTGGCGGCTGTAATTATCACTACGGGTAATTAGAAGATGAGCAGTACCACAATCATCCCAACCTGCGACAACAACATGCAAATTACGCACAGTACTGGAATCGAACTCGGGACCGCATGCACTGAAAGCCGATGACTTACCCATTGCACCACAGCGCCACCGCAACAACGCTCGTTTTTTCGCGGGGGTATATATCTACCATGTCGTTTGCAAACAGTCGGCGCGACGTTGAACTTCTGTTTTCGTGCCATGTGCATGTGTTTGAGCGTGCATTAGGTCAGCAAATAGTTTGCGGGGCTCCATGAACTCCAGACAAACGCGGTAAGCACCTTCAGCTCCGACTTCGGTTCGTAATTCGCCGTGCCGCAAGAACGATTAACGTGTGTCCGTGTGTCGTTAGTGCTTCTCCGTGAACAGCGGTTGTTTCGCTCAGCGAAAATTCGCGAATGTATACCAGCGTGACGAGGATATCTTCAGATCTCGAAACCCACGTACGTTTTTCCTATGTGCGTGTGCTGCGAGTAATTTCCGTTATTTATGCCGCGATGTACACGCGTGTCAGTGACAGCAGCCCGTTCTCAGCTGTTCGTGTAACGTTAACCTGCTTTGGCAAGTTAACGTTTGAGTGGGTATTTTAACGTGCCTACACTAACATTTGCATTTTGTGTGCGTGCACCATCGCGAGCCGCACGTTGGGGCAGCAGCACCTTTTTAGCAGTTCGACGATCATCTGTTTCAGCAATTACCACTTATGCGCGCTATTTCGCGCGATACAGCGGTTTTTACTCATCTTCAGTCTTTAACTGATCTTATATATGGGAACTAGCTACTCTTACCTTTATTCAGCATCACACCACTGTTCAAGTGAATGCCGAAACGTACGCCAAGATCAAGTATGACGTACACAAATTTGCCACGGACAGGTTTCCCTCCAAATAAATAGTGGATGCTTTTGCACACCTTTTTCGCGAAAGTGCGCGTGTAGTCGGGGTCAAGATATGGTGCAGAACGAACTTGACAATATTGTTCCTGCATGCCTCAATAAAACAGCTGTTCTTTAGAAAATGAGAATATCTTATAACTTGTACATTGCCACAGCAGTACACAGGTTGGCTTGATCGTGGTTCAACGTTACAAATACCATGCTAGAATATGAGAACTGTAGCACATATTCAAAACTGTGAAAAAAGGTCGCTGGCATATGCTCTCCTGCTGCCTTGTGCACCTGTACTCCATTTTCAAGTTCACCATGTAATTACACAACCATTAATAAAAGTTCAACCCACCAATTTTCAATCAATGTGGATCATTTTCTGTCTCACTGCCTTCCATTTATTCCTTTTGTGCAATGTTTTCCAAAAATCATCTGTTCAACTTGTTTTGTAGAACACGAGCATTGATATTGATAGGCCAGTGTTTCAGGAATCTGTTTTGCATGCACAAATAGTTTTTTTAATGCGTGACAAATGTCATAACTCGACAACTGACAAAAGAAATGTTTGTCGTCCTTTATTGGAATCAAAACAGTAACACTGTGACTTTCCCAAATGCAGGGAGATCTATGATATCCTAAATAAAGTGTGCCGTTAGCACTGGAAAGTGTTCCCACCATAGATCTTCTTGTACAAAAACAGGTGGGCCATTGCTGCTTCGCCAGAAGTGTCTTCCTGAAAAGGATATCAAATAAAGAAGTTCATTAGGCTCTAAAGTGTGCTTACTGATACGAGCTTGTAAGGGAGTGTTTAAAAAGTTTCGATTACCTTCGTGGCAGTTGTGGTGCCCTTGCAGCTCCAATTGGCTGGAACGTGATAGAAAATGTTAAATATATGTTATATATGCTCATCCTGATTAAAACGTCCCATACCCACCCACCTACACACACAATACCGTGGCGGGTATTGACGTGAAACTATCGAATATTTTCGAAGTAGAAAATTTAATGGGAGCCGCTCCATTTCTCTTACCTTTTAACAATCGGTGTGGGACTTTTTCGACATGCGTGGAGACAGGGACGGTGAAGGGCCTTCTCCCTCATGCAAGATCACGTTGCGTGTCATTATCGTGGTGTCCGATAATGAGCGGCTTGTCAATCTCGAAGCCAATGGCTGGAAAAAAATTTGAAAACTCTTGTCGGTACCATCACTCCTTGTTTTCGTTATTACATTAACAGTACAGGACCATTACGTATTCAAATAAAAACGCTCAGTACTTGGCATACAGAATCTAAATGTGTCAAAAGTGGTGCACCAGAAGTGATTTTCTGAGATAAATTCGTGCGAGCGCCTTTTCAAGAAATTACACCACACCACATGACACTGCACCAAACAAGGACACCCAGCGACGCATCAAACACCACTCCGAACCCCACTTCCTGTTGTCACAGACGTTAAAATACGGAATCATAATTGACTGCGCGTGATGCAAACTAGTTCGTCGTACTCTGGAAAGACTGCCGAGGCTAGCCAGTCGCCAGTCATGCAAGAAATGATTTTGATAGGTCATCATGGATTGTTCTAACACACTCACGCGAGCCATCCGAGGAAGCGAGCCAGGAGCGTAGCAAAGAGGAGGGTTGGGGGTGAAAATTTTCAATTTTCCTTACATATATATACACGCACACATAAAAACGCACGCACGAACATACATAAAGTATGGTTGAACCCCCCCCTCCCCCCCCCCAAAAAAAAAAAAATTCCTCGCTACGCCCCCTGAAGCGAGCGATGTCATTTGTTAATATTCCCGTAAAAGGCAGGGTTTACACAGAAAACCTCAGTGAACCTCGCCCACAGCTAAGCACATCAGACTGATGCAGTGTCCTGTTTTTTTTCATCGTGAGTGTTTGATGATGTGCAAGATTTCTCGGCGAAATTTACATATCAGCTGTACATGACACACAATTTATGCTGCTGACAGACGCTTGCGTATTCATCCTGCTAGTGCTAGCTAATGCACGCCCAAACCCCCCTTCATTTCGTTGTGGTCGCATAAACTTTCAAGCCACACAACGAAGACTGAACTCACAGCCATCGAGAAGAATGGCGCAGACTGCAAGAATTCCCGATTTGTCATCCGCCTTGCCGCTAATTTATAAGCAATATAAACGCTCGTCACTCACCTCTGCGTAGTGAATGCAGGATCTATAGTCCGAGGCTTCAAAGGCGAACTTGATAGCGATGGTCCCAAGCCTCCTGAACCATCTACAAACACGAACAAAGCTTCGGAAAACAACGCGCATTCACCAGCAAAGAAAATGGCGCACGCTGTCTGTAGACCTATAGCCTAGTCAATCACTCGTCAGTGCAACTACGTAACCACCGCAACGCTCCGCCAGTGAAGAGAGTGTCGGTGAGAGTACACGGACACGCTTTTTTCTGTTTGCAGGAAGATCCGCTGCAGAGAGACATGGAGGCTCTGCAGTCGTTGTTTCACGAACGCCAGTCCCGCGTATGGCGTGTGCTGTACCGTTGCAGGACTGTAGTTGTTTCGTAATCGAAGAAAGGATTCATGGGAAGGCTTGACCTCCTCCCCGACGCGCATAAGCCGTATAGCTGGAACATTAGATGCAGATACGGCGTCGGTTTGCAGCCGTAAGTGGAACAACCGTCAAAGCACGCCATGCGGTAACCGGAACAAATCGCTGAGTTCGAGTACACATGTCGCGTTCCACTTAACTAAGCAAAAACTAAAGAAAAAAACAGCTGCTGTTCCAGATAGCGAGCCGTGATCCACATAACACCTCCGCCTGTTACGGTTATCGACTGCTTACGACTGCTTTAGCTGGAACGTATGTGGAACAAGATTAAGAGTGTAGCACTGCACTTTTACCAATTAACTCAAGTCGTGTGCAAGCAACGTTATGGGGGGGAGGGGGGGGGGGGGGGCAACCGCCTGCAAGAAGTTCTTTTAAAAGAATCGTCGATGCCTCGCCAAGACGCGTCTTCTCAAACTAAATGGGCACCTCGCGGCTGTATTTGCAGTAGGCATTATTGGACATATTTTAAACTGTCAGTGTTACTCGTACAGACGTTTCTTTCCTTGAGGCATGGTTGAGGTGCTCACCGAGAAGCCAAGCGAGACTACCGACTCAGAAGGCGATAAGAACGGGGCCTGATCACGCTCTCACGTTCCACTATTGAAGCGAAGATCAAGCGTTCTGCAGCTTTTCGTACACCGAAAGCAACTACCGAGCAATCTATTGTTTAACCATAATGTGAAGTAAGGTATCACAGAGAAAATAAAGAGCTTGCAAAGAAGCTTCGCGAAAACAAATTGCTCATCGAAATTGGCAATATCGCAGAGGCGTAGTCTTTCCTACGGCAAGTGCGGTTGCTGACGCTGAAAAAAAAATAACTTTGCTTTTCCAAGTACGAAAAAAAAAGTAAGCAGCGACATGTCCGAGATGGTGTTCATTGATTAAAGTATGTCAATACCTTCAGGGTATTCAGAAGGTTAAAAACCATGAGAAACTTGAAATTATTGCTTGAAAATTAAAAACTGTCGATTCGAATAACTTCTTTTCCTTCGGAGAAAGGTCCTCGGACATGGTTTTTGTTCTTTTGTAAGAATGTTGTTTTTATAGCGTATATTTTTGTTTCTTTCGGAGCATTCAATTTTTTGCCGTTGGTCTCTTGTGTTTATTACAATTGTATTAAGGTTTGATAGTCCTCGTGTGTGAGAAAGCTTATCAAGTTTAACTTCTCAAATAGGCTAGCTTACCCGTATTTTAGTAAGGCAAACATGAAAAAAGGAGATACATCGTGTGCTGGCGACAGTTACAGCATTTCGCATAATATGTAAGATAATCCAGGCTGTTCCTTAAAAAAATTGCAAAAAAAAAGAAAAAAAAAAGGATGTTTGCAGTGCCCAGCAGGCATAAGCAAACGAAAACTAACCAAATCTACACGACACAGATTACTGATATGTTATGTAGCTATGTATGACGCATACTTAGCAATGTTCTAGGATATTGTATCTTGTACGCAATTGACCCTACATGCTTCTTTGTTATAAGTGTCTATGAATGTAGTGATTGTCAAAGTCGCATAGCTCAAAATACATAATGAGTAATTAACAAAGTGAATCAAAGAGTTCTTGGAGAACACGGCTCTTCCGTTGAGGTATTGATCGAGTTAACTTAATAGATGCAAGTGTATGTAGAAATTCCATACAGCTTGCTGGCACGTGTACAGGGTGTTCCAAATATCACGGATCACCTTTTAAAAAAAGAGGAACGTGGCTAAGCGAAGCGCACCTAGTGCATATTGTTCCCTGTATACTGTAGTAGTCGCTACTAATATTTTCCTTAATGAGATTTACTTAATTAGTCCTAATTGTGGTTGTAAATCGACCGGTGCTCACCTAACAATTAAAATTTAAATGAGGTATATGCAGGCATGTTCAAATGCCATCTAACTGCGCTATTTTCAACAACGCACTGATTGCGTGCTCGCTTTTATTGGCTAATAATGAAAGCACACGAAATCTGAAAAACAACACGTGACTACACTGCAACGCTCTTCAGGAAGCAGCGCCCTCAAACAGGATCATTGTGAGGTCGCAAGTCAAGACTAAGCTCCCACCCTTTGCGGTTGGAAGCGTAGTCACGTGTTATTATTTGTATTTCGCGTGCTTTCTTGAACAGCCCGGAAAAATTAGCACGTAAATAGTGTGTTGCTGAAAATAGCGCAGTTAGATGTGATTTGAGCATGCCCACATATGCCTCATTGTCATTTTAATGATTAGAAGATCACTTCTCGAGTTAGAAAAATAATTAGAGCAAAGTGACTAAACTTCATTAACCAATAAATTAGTAGCGGCTACTACAGTATACTGGAAAAAATATGCACTAGGCGTGCTTCACGTAACGACATTCGTCTTTTTTTTTTAATCCTACTGCGTGATATTTGGGACACCATGTATATGAGTTATCAGTCTGCCCGCGATTGTGATTAGCGACTACTGTTTAGTTTGACTATTTTTGCTTCGGGCTAGCCCGCCCAACCTAGAGCTAGTTTAAGCAATTAAATCTTCACTTCAGGCTGACAAAAAATCATTGCAATACATTAACCGCGTGGAGCAAAGCAAGCGATGTACTAACGATAGCTTGAAGGATAAAATCTGGAGTTTAACTTCCCAAAACTACGATATGATTATGAGAGACGCCGTAGTGGAGGGTTCCGGAAATTTCGATCATCTGGTATTCTTTAACGTGCACTGACATCGCACAGTAGACGGGCCTCTGGCATTTCGCCTCCATCAAAATGCGACCACCGCGGCCGGGATCGAACCAGCGACATTCGGGTCAGCAACCGAGCACCGTAGCGGCTACACCAACGTGGCGAACCGGATAGCTTGAATTCCACGTGAACTAAAACATAACCAAGCTACCGGTTCGCCTAGCAACAAACCTATATGGCTTATTGTTCAGTGCTGATGCCACGTACTGTGGCATTTTTTTTCTTCATAAATATTACACACGCATGTACTCTGCTACGATCAAAGCTTTAGCAAGTGTTCCCCCCTTTCACCTCCTTTTGACGATGACGACGTCCCTACCTGAGGAAATAGAGTTGGTAAAATATGTGTTAGGTGTTTCAATTAGTATGGCGCGCAGTGTAACTCGCAACTACAGCGTGGAGCGTTGGAGCTCATCTAGGTATGAGTGGTGGCACCACGCTAATGCATTCTCTTGTAACGGGGCATGTAGTGCTAGACACGTCGCATCCTGTCAGCTTTAGTGAGGCTCATCTTTTCTCACGTGGAACCTTGCGGCGCAGGCTAGAGCGACTGTACGCTAAAAACTGTGTTGAGTGAGTGCTGGTTGCAAAAGTGCCCTAGCGCCAATTTAATTACGCGTCATAGCAACCGGCGGCAGTTTTTATACGACGGCAAAAAAAAGTTAACTCGGCCTTTGCGTGTTTGCATAACTGTGCTTTCATTTCAACGACAGAATTTTATAGCGAATGTATTCGGTCAACACAATTTGAATAGGAGTGAGTGACTGACAACGTTATTCTTTGAACAGGAAGGTCGCAGAACGAGAAAACATGAACAACACGAGGTTGGCACACTTTGCGGGAGTCAGCCCGAAATTGGATTAACGCAGCAGGTGGAAGCCTTACAGTTCGCACCATCGTATTGCCCCACTTTTTCTTTGGAGTACGCGTACTACCTAACCTGCTATTACGAAAATTGGAGGAATACATGAAAAGTTCAAAATAAAACAAATGATATCAGAAAACTTTTAATGCACTCACTATTTTAAAAGCACTTTTAGGAAAATGGACTGTGGGGAGGGGCCTGCCCATAAAAATCTGACAGTTGCGCTGCCGGTTGTGGGAGCAATTGCTGGGATGTTGTGCGCTTCATCAATCGTGACAGCACTTTGACACTTGTTTGTATAATGTCCCGGTCGCACTGGCTAATTTACTGTCATTTTGAGTGAGTGCACTTACGCCTCCAATGACATGCCACTTTGGCATGTCATTCTGTCACTTTGGCGGCGTGGTGCTACACGTCAAAGGGAAACGTACTTTGAAAACCTTGGTAATGGCGATCAGTAATTACGCAGTGAAACTGATATTTGTTTTTTCAGACAATTTTTGTTAAGTATTAATGTGTTATAGTTATAAGCAGCCCTTAGAGTAAGCTTTAGGTACAAAAGCGGCGGGTGCGGCGAATGCACGGTGTGTGCTGGGCATGCTCCTGGCGGTCGTCGCTGTAAACTGCCTCAGAGCGCGAATAGTAAAGTAGCCTTTTTTGGAGTATACTATGTTTGAATGCACGAAAACATTCCTAAAAACAAAAGCTAAAACTTAAAAATATTATGAGCTCAGCTTAGGATAATATTTTCTTTATTCTCGAGCGACTGCTACCGAAGCTAACCGCTGCTTCGTATCCAAGTGACGTTATCGAACGCAATCTCCGGCAAGTGCCGTTTGCAGCAAGTTTCACTAAGTGTTCCCGAGTGAGAGTGTTTGAAGGACACTAGCGCTGATGTGCACTCCCTAAAAGTGCACTTAAATTGGCCCGTGTGACAGCGGGATAAGACTTTCCCGTGTGACCTTTATTGGAAGCAAAAGTTTGGAAAAAAAAGACAGAAGCACTGTGTGCGCACATCACTAGATTTCTGGCATTTGTGGGATTAATACGTGAAAAAGACAGTTTGTGAAACTGCGCTTCTGAATTTTTGTTTATGTGTATATCACAGCCACTAAGCGAAGCAAAGGCACTTCGTTGGCTTAGTCAACCCCGGTAAAATAAATAGGACAGCAGCTTAATTCCCATTCGAACTTTCTAATATGGCTGAAAACTTTGAACTTAAGGACACTGATTCAGTCGGAACAGTCGTGCAGCGACACCACCGACAAATTTTAAGAAGTTGTCTAACAACAGAACGACAAATCAAATTTTCGTGGGATCTCTTAAAAAACATGGGTACGAACTCTGGAAATAAGTAATTTTTTTTCTTCGAGGTAATTTCTTTCGTTTTATTGCCGAAGTTTTATTTCACGCAGTTTGCAAACCTGGACGTCAAGCAGAGTCCAAGACACGTAATGTATAAATATTGGAAGGTTGTAGGTTCGGATCCCACCGTCTGAAAGGTTGCTTTTGCGCACTTTATTTCTGTTCAATTTATGTCATAATTAATACGCTACCGTTAAAAACAACCCATAATGTCCACTAAACTGCTTCTACTTTATATTCCTGTCGGATTTATTTGGTTGGGCCTAACAAAGGAACGAGCCCTTCAAACAAGATCTCTGATTTATTTCTACCCAGTTTGAGGAACTATATTGTGGCATTCGAAATCTTCCTGCAAAATTTTACCTTGAAATTTACCTCGTCAGGTTAGGCAAAATCCCCGTGTGCGTCGCATCGTGAACCGCCTTATTCAAGTACATTTCACGGGGAACCAAAAGAAGTCTGTGTATGCACAGTGACGTGAAGTGTTTTTAGAACTTCAACTTATTCCACTTCCAGGCTGCCTCAAGCTGTTGCCTCGGTAACCGAAGACAACGGAAACTTTCAAGCTCGCGATGGTTTCGGTTATTTACTGCCGCACTTATCGTAGTAAATTAAGCTTATGCCGATCACCACCATACTCACCTTAAATGCATTACCCGGCGCCGCAGTGCAAGCGCAAACACGGGGCATGCTGTGGACGGCATTTCGAGAGTACCTACCACAACATTCCCGAAATTGAATGTACACGCAAGTGGGAGGTTTTGTGCCGAACGACAACATCGCATACATGGCTAAAGACGGTTAGAAGCACAGAAAACGTTCACTGAAAAAAAAACGTGATGAATATAACTGTGTCGACAACGAGGTAACCGAGAATGGAGCAAGTGATATTCGGAGCATCGTAGCGACTTTCCTTGGTTTATACAGAGGAAATAAACACCTGCAGCGACTTATTTCTTCACCCACTTGCCCGTACGTTCCTATAGTTCAAGGTTTCACTGAAACATGAAGTATGATATCCCCCTGTCCGCCGCGGTGGTATAGCGGTTAGGGTGCTCGGCTGCTGACCCGAAGGTCGCGGGTTCAATCCCGGCCACAGCGGTCGCATTTCGATGGAGGCGAAATGGTAGAGGCCCGTGTACTGTGCGATGTCAGTGCACGTTAAAGAACACCAGATGGTCGAAATTTCCGGAGCCCTCCACTACGGCGTCTCTTAAAATCATATGGTGGTTTTGGGACGTTAAAACCCAGATATTATTATTATTATGATATCCCCTATGTTTTATTTTGCTTCACTATTCGTTAATTCGTGCGTCAGCTACAAAATTCCTAGGGAGAATTAATTGGCACGAAACGGCTGTGGCTAAAGAGAGCTCAACTCCCTCGGATTAAGTACGCTTCTTTGCATGTTTATGTGTAGGTGATATCAAGCAATTGTGGAATGCGCGGCGGCTCAGCACTGAGCAAGCAGTGTAAATTCCAGGGAAAAGTTGTGACCACCTCTTCATTCTTTGTTGTTATTTAGTGATACTGCAAACTGAACACTGTAATGACGAACACAACGTCGTTATACGTCGCGGCAGTTAAGACTCACATTTCCATTGTTCCTAAATGTATTCTCATCACCACCTGAGGAGCTTCTCGAATGACATACACACACACACACACACACACACACACACACACACACATATATATATATATATATATATATATATATATATATATATATATATATATAGTTGCGGCAAGGAAATCACGCTGGCCCCGGTAGAATAAGGAACAAGAGAGAGCACGACGCACGTTGATTTTTCACGGTACTAACGCTTCGGCTGGTCAACCAGCCTTTGCCTAAGTAACAAGTAAATATCAACGCTTTTTTTTTATAAATACGATATATGTGAGATAGTATAGCATGACAACGTAGAACAGCGATTACACCATTGTCATGACGGTAAAGTTAGATCTTATGCGAAAAAAAATAAAGAAATAAAGAAAGTACAGAAATAACTTCTTCGCGCACACAGCATAACTATGCAAAAACACGAGATTCATAATTACAATGCAAACATGACAATATCAAGGCGCCGCGTGGCAGTGCAGCCGGCTACTTGTTACTTTGACAAAGGCTGGTCCGCCAGCCGAAACGTCAGTAAATACACCGTGAAAAATCAACGTGCGTCGTACTCTCTCTCGCTTCTACGCTTCTAGCAGAGAACTGGCGTCTCGGTGTGCAGAATGCGATAAGTTAGCGACTGTATGCAGCAGCGTAAATATCCTCTAGCCGTAGGTGCGCGCAGGGCTTCTCATTGGCAAGAGTAGTGTTTCATTCCCCCCCCCCCCTCCTCCTCCACTTGGCTAAATCCGAAAGACAACACGTTTCACAAAGAACGAAGCCATGAAAAAGAAGCCGTTCCGTGCTTCTCGCAATGGCCTGCCTTTGGTAGCTGGCTTTCCGGGAATGAAGATGGCAAGTAAAACACACATGGAATGCAACATTAGGGGCCTTTGGCGGCCATTATCGTGTAAACACTGCGTCGTCACAACCCTGCTCTTTCAACCAGGACAGGACCGTCCGGCAGAGTAAACGCATGGGGCAGATTTTGCCGTCCAGCTATTCTCTAGGTGATTAGAGAGCCCCCCCCCCCCCCCTTCTATACGTTCGCACGCCTATGCCTGTAACCTTGCTTAACAAATACAGCAGACAGGATTGTTATAGTTAAAGCTATTTCAAGCGTTGTAAAACTGATCTCTGCTTTGAATAAAACACAAAAGTTAGTGCATGAAGTGATGTATACGGTAAGAACGCTAGCCCCAGTCCTCAGTAATTTTTTTTTTTTAATAAAGACCAAAAAATGAAGCGTGACATATGTTGCCGGATACTTGCGCTAAACCCCATGGCACGCCTCTTAGTTCATTTTTCACTGCCATTGCGTTTTTTACGCAGACTGAAGCACCATGCGTCAGAATTTCTCTTGTACTCTTGCCTGGGGGCTACGATCGAACGCAAACAAGCATTTTCAATCCCACCACCCGTGGGATGAACACCGATTATACTTCATCATTGAGAGGATTACGATTCATCACTGGAGGCTGGGTCATTTGTTTGGAAGAGGGATCACCAACATACAGAGTCTGCCAATGGTCAGTACATGTGAAATAAATACAAATACCATTGCTGCTACTCAAAGAGGCCGACTGCTTCGAGACGGGCAATTTATCAAGACTGCACACACTCACTAAACTCCCCAGATAGAGCGCACAATAACAAAGAAAGTGGTGCAATTTGACAGGCCACAATAAACTAGTAGCCGTGTAGGTGAAGGAAGCGCTACGCACTGTTCACGATATTTTATGTTGTATAATGTTATAGAGCTGGAACTTGATAGAGCAAACGCACACACTCTATACAAAGTGGGCATGTGTGTATAAAGAAAATGCAAAACATAGTGTTGTGCAAAATGGATTCACCGCAAAGCAAGGCGATCGAAGTAGGAAAACAGAAAAGTGCGACAACGCGGGACCACATCATGGGTTGTATCCTGGCCGTGGTGGTCGCAATTCGGTGGAGGCGAAATGCTAGAGGCCCGTATACTGTGCGATGTCAGGGCACGTTAAATAACACCCGATGGTCGAAATTACCGGAGACCACCACTACGGCAGCCCTCATAATCACACCGTGGTTTTGGGACGTAAAACCCCACATATTATTATTATTATTATTAACGTGAGACCAGTGTTTTTCGAAGAAGAAGGGTTTGCTCATGTAAAGTGCGGCCAAGCACCGCGATTACTTTTGCGAAGAAAAATCATACATAACCCCATGTTTATGCCTTTACTTTTTCAAAAAAAGTTAGAATGCCGCTGTAGGCAATGCACGGGAGTTAATGGATGCCTATATTGTCAGTGTAAAACACGACGTCTGCAATAGTGTTACGTTAGGGACCATGCGTAGAGTGGAATCATAATGTTTTTTGACAAAATGGTTGCATCAAACTATGGTTATATCTGATTTTTCTACGCTAACGTTATTACGCACCAATACGTGCAGTGTAAAAAGTTACCCCCTTCTTCGAATAAATGTTGTCGCCCTTCCTCTCCCGAACTTTTTGAACCCGGATGGCGCACCTTCCTCTCCTCCTTGTTCCTCACCTCGCGTTGCATGGTCCCCATTTTATACAATACCGGATATAACTTGTTTTATTCAGAGTCGCTTATACAGGCTTTATTTGTTTATATACGCCTCAAGTTCTTCATTAGCGGCTCGACATTAAAGTGGTGCGTGTGTACAGTTTGTGGTACTTTCAGTTAATGCTGTCAAATTTTTATGCCTGGGATCTTGTGCTGCTTCTCCAGCAAGAGTATTCCAGGTCTTCGAGGATAACGATTAGGAAAAAGTTGGAGATCAGTGGTAGAGTGAGATATGCAGGGGAATAAAGGGCACTTGGATGGTTATGGCGGGATGAATGAATAAATAACACATTTATTGCAGGAAATGGTGTACTGGAATTAGTGCAAGAGAGGATTGGGCGGGTGAAGGGCTATGCGTGGACTCTGTGCCTTTTTATGAAGTAGCGAGGGAATAAACTTTTCTTTAAAGCTAAGCTGTTCTTTGTCGAGGCTTTCATGTCTAGGATCCGTGGTAACGCTTGTGCGCATTATAAACGGGCATGCGTCACAGAAATTGGGTAAATTCCATTACTCACCGCTGGTCCACTAAAAATTGGGCGACCCTTAAGCATTGACTTTAAGAGTTGAACGCGATAGCGATAGCTTTGTTCCTAGTGCGTACTTCAATCACTTAGTTCATACTATGTAATGGGTAGCATGCTATAAACCTCGGGCAGTTATGAGCGGGAAATGTTTTCGAACTTGCTATGCACCCACTGCGTGGTCTTAAGGGAATACGAGCAGTAATGTGGGTGCGTTTTGTAATGGGTGGCCGGCTTTGAACCACGATGTTATTATGATATTCACATGCACTGACGCCCGATGGCAACGTACGCTTGTACCAGG
>JALIZH010027823.1:0-12500 GCA_030522465.1 Rhipicephalus appendiculatus
GAGGTGTTTACAGTGGATGAAAGATCAAGCACATCTTTGAATACATGTAAGCCACAAATATAAAGAAACAAATGCCTATTTCCAAGAAGGAACGCCGAGGGTAGATCAAAGGCCTTCACGGTCTTTCAATGACAATGCTCGCGACAGGTAGGCAACTTCGAGGTTTTGTTTTAAATGCGAATGCATTTCATAGTCGGGCTATGTCAGGCATCCGGCGTTGTGCGGCGTTGGCGTTGTGCGGCGTTGGCGTTGTCCGCGGCAGGTGTTTTCTCTCCGCTCTGAGTGCAGAGGAGGAGCGCGCTCTGACGCGTGAGGGCGCTCGCATCGCGGGAGCTCGGCGGAGCTATATATGAAAAAAAATTTTTAAAAAATAAAAAACACAAAAAAAAGCCAAAAAAAAGGCGCTGCGCCGTGCTCCCGACCGGGCTGCAGAAATTAGGCGCCTTTTCCTTCTTCGAACCACAACCACCATATATAAATGGAGTGAAGCGCGCGCGAAATGCATTCGCATTTCCTCACGATTCCCTTCGGGGAGGTGGGGGGCATTTTTGTCCAACAAGCTTCTAAGTACAAAAATAAGACTGAAACCGCAGTTGAGGTAAACAAACCATATGACTGTTAGCTTGTTTGCTTAACCGATTATTTGTTTTTGCATAGTTTCTCGGCACTGCTCAGAACATGAGTGCATCTCCATCTTCTCTCATACTAAAGTTATCTCCACACATGGCGATCAGGTTACTAGGGAAATTATTGAAGCCTGCCACACGAACAAAAAAGGCACGCGGTGCATATGCACTCCTTCAATATCTCAGCATGATAGCGAAGTTTCATCGCTTCATGATATAGTAGAAGAATCAGCTTTGCGTGAATGTTTTTTATTGCTTGTAAGTGCACAAACAAACTACGTCATTGGTGAGACTTGTGTGTTTGGGTGATAGTTTAAATACACGTGTCAGCTTACTAACCTATATAGTTAATTGCGAGTCGACGCTTTCCTGTGTCTTTTCTTTCCTGCCTTGTGTCTTTTGTTCGGGCTTTTTTTCGCCCTACACCATCAAAATCATTCTACAGTTCACCGCTGCTGTGTCGCTCGCGGATTAACACTTTCGTGACTGCGAAAAATTCGGTTGTTTTTATGTAGTCCAGCAAATATTTTTTTCCTGCCAAGGAATTCGATTGATCCTAAAGTGCAGGGCGTCAAATAGTAGAGGAGGAATTGGTCTTTCTAGCAGTGTTAATTCAAACAACAGAGTAATTTTGAATATTATCAAAAAATATCAAACTAATGAAATATGCATCAAAAAGGAACAAAAAATATTGTGAAAGCATCAGTGCTACTCTGTATAAGGTAAACATTAAAAAAATATGAATGCATGTTTAGAACGCCAAGCCGTTATACAATAATAGCGCAAATATAAGCTCTGTAAGTAAAAAGGTTACTTACATAAATACCAAAATTATAAGCACTAGTGCCTATCGTGCCTTCGCGCGAAGCAGTTTCTCGAAGCCGTGAAACAAAGGTTGGCTGACCTGTGCGTTGGCTTTTAGAAAATGTGAATCCACGCATACTTATTTGTGAGGTTGCATATTTCTCTGCCGACTCCTGCGGTGAAAGCCAGCACGAAGAAGTCGCCGAGCGGCACTCCGGAGCGCTAGGTCAAGGTTTACTCAGCGCTGTGTTCGCAGAGAAAACTCCGTTGTTTCCGCAGCCGGCGCCAAAGGCTCCCACCAGAGCGAAGTTGACAGCTTACAGATAAGAACTGTGACCTTTAGTGCGCAACGGATACGTTTAAATCGACGCGTGGCCGCAATTAAACGGTCCGTAGAGAGAACGAAACTTTCCGGCGTATACTTGCCGATGTTCAAAGGCGGTTTGGCCCACTTTCGCCCTCCGTACTGATGTCTGACGAATCGAAGCCGTCTTCCGTGTCTGTGCTGCTACCATCAGCCAGAAATTCTTGCTCAGATTCATCGGAATCCGCCAAAATTCGCCGTTTCCGTGGGTCACCCACGAGCGACGTCGACGCCATCTCTGTAACAACTAGCGTTCACCCACCCGACCGCGAACGAGCTTTAAGAATCTCCCCGTGGTGGCAAATTGGAATTCACAAGCGAAACTAACAAAAACAACATGCTCTCTTATCCCCTTAGATAGCGCTAGCTGTCCAGAGGCGCTCAGAGAGCGCCAAAATTTGAAACTGGAGTCATCGTTAACATACAAACGATGGAAATGTGTGGTCATGGAAGTTAAGAACGTAAAAGCCGGAAATTCCATTTATTTATGTTTTTTTGTATACTTGCATTGTGACTGCCCTTAAATACATTCTGTTTTGTTCTGTGTGTGTGTCCTATTCTGCATTGATAGTATCAAGGCGCTGAAGCCCAGTGCTAGGAATTGTAGTTCATTATAGGTATTCCAAACAGCGCAGAAACGGGACACAGAAGCGAGCACACAACACAACTGTGTCCCGTTTCTGCGCTGTTTGGAATAACTATGTGTACCTGCCAACAAGCCCGCTTAGCCAACATTTTTTAGTTCATTAGCGTCGCGTTGCTTATTTCTGGGTCTTTGAACACAATAAACAAAACTGAAATAAATCAACTCATTTTTTTTTTGCTGCTTCTTTCTTGACACAGCTGAAAATGACCAGAAAAGGAGGTGCGCGAAGGAGAACGGGACAAAGGCTGGTGAGTATATTATTTGTAATTTCCACTGCTTCAATTCGAGCGAAAGCCTTACTGCACACATCTAATGTGCATATGCACTCAATATATTATGCCTTAAAGGCAAGTCCTGAAATAAAAAAAGTATAGAGTGCCAGCGTTGTCTGTTCAAAATAATTTACAATATATATAGTTAAAAGATCAGTGGTGGTTGAACTCGTCCTTACCATTTCATAATTAAATTATAGCCACAAGGTGAAAATCAAAATCGCTAGTCGTACTATGACTTCGCCCCACATGACGTATAGTTGAAGCGTCTGTTTTCCTCATGCACTGATATATTATTTAAAAAGCGTCTCCTGTAAATCATTTCGCTCATTTGGTAGAATTATTTGGATAATTCTTCCAGAATTGCGAATATAAACACCACACTGTTCGTAGCCAGATCATCACGAGAAGAAATGCTGTTTCGTTTGTGCACCTCTCTCTTCAAGCGATGTCCAATTATCACAACTGTGTGCCATATCCTAAATCTTCTCGCACCCTGAAATTTCCTTGGTGTCTCGCTACTCTGCTCATTAGCAGGCAGGCAATGAAACTAGGAGTTAGATATTATCATTTTGTTATCTATGCTAATCTAACATTTCATTAAATCTTTATATAACTCTGTCTCCTGCCTCAAAATTTACGCATATTTTAGTAGCATGGATCGATACCAGCCTACTAACAATCCAGGTGCTTGTAATAGATTGCTATTTGGTCATATTTGGTATGTAGTATAATACTACTTTGGCCATATTTTTGGCCATATTTGGTAGTAACAAGTAAAGTTCAATTCAATTCAATCAAACTTCATTGTTACACGATCATAAATTACAATCTGCTACTGTAAAAATAGCCGTTCACATTACATACGAAAATAGTCACAAATGGCTAGCAGATTGGCTGTCCTACGAGGCATCGTGCGCTGTTGTCGAAAGAGCTACCCGCAATAGTGAGGATTGTGGGAGGGCCAGTTGCTTCTGCCTCAAGGCTGGGTTTTCGTAGGCTGCGCATATTTCAGCAACCAAAGCAGACCAATATCAGCATTCGCTGTGCTCTAGTCGTCTTTTCTCACAGCGATCGCTATCCGAAAGCTTGAGTCCAAGCGTATCTGATTTCTTTTATAACATAGTGAAACACACAGCGAAAATAACGACGGGGACACAGGAAGGAAACACACACCGCGCTGAGTGTTTCTTCCTGTGTCCCCGTCGTTATTTGCGCTGTGTGTTTCACTATGCTTCATCAACATGCCAAAGTTCACACTATTGTAAACTTCTCCGACATGTCCTTCTTTAAAAGCCTAGATTCAGCATTTTACGCCTGCAATGTTTCTGAAATAAATTACGCACACATTCACCGTATTTCAACAATACTAAGGTTTCTTCTTTCTATAATTTTGCAGCAGCAACAAATAACAGTGGTATTGCTGATCAGTTTGTTGTCGAGGTCTGCGTGTTACTAGGGTCCACATATTGGCGGGCGTTCAGTGGAACTGAGGATCTGGTCACCTATGTAGCCACGACGATAAATGCGGTAAGTTGTGAGAAACTGCTTCCTGTAATATGCTTCCAGGCCGCCATCTCGGCCTGTCATGGCAGCTTAGTCACTGAGCTTCACATCTTGACCGCATACAAAAGAGGAGGACAGATAAATAACGGTAACACGGGCGGTAAACGTTCAACTCGTTTAATCACAACAACGTGGTGCAATAGTACACGGGCACAAGTTGAAAGTTTACCACCCATTGTTGTCATTCCTTTCACTGTCCTCATCTTTTGTTCGTGGTCAAGATTTCAAGCAGTAAATACCAACTAGGCCAGACTCAAGTTCTTCTGTAGTAAGTAAGAGTTAGCGCCGCTAAGTTCTAGGACGCGGGCGTGACACCTTGTGACGGCGGCAGCGTTACGATGGGAGCGAAATTACAAAAAAAAACACGCGTACTCATATTTAGGTACCGGTTGATGAACCTGTTGGTGGTCAAAAATAATCCCCTAATGTTCTGCCGTTCAAATTTTTCGGCGTGATTTAGTGGTAAGATTTATACATCTAGGTCCACTTTTCTTACCGAATTCAACGGGGGTGTTGTTCGGGCAACAAGCTATAGCTGGCGATAACTTGCCAAACCCATCCAGCTGCCTCCATAAATCGTTTGTTATGTGCAATATCCATATCTATACAAAGCGACTGCTCCACACCAGTTTCCTAAGCAGATGTTGTATGTTTTAAATGTGAAGCATTTCTTAGCGAACTTCGGCGACTTTGAGCGTATCTATCTATCTATCTATATATATATCTATCTATCTATCTATCCGCCCACGACTTTGTGCTCTCCTGGCCGTATCGTTGATGGGATTTATACCAATTCGGTGTGGAATAACATGACTGTATGACGAACATGAATGGCTGGTCATATCATGAAAATCATGACTAACTTGTCAGGAAAAGTATGATTTACGCGCCATGGCTGTAGTGCTCCTGAGGCCGTTTTCTTAACTTGATATATCCAAAAATTGGTACGATGACACATTTCTGCGTGACCAACATACAAGATAGGTGGTAATATGCAAATAATGACGTGCATGTCATGTTCAGCATGCTTTACATGCCACGCTCATGGTGCGCTCGCGGCCGTTTCGTTAGCTTGATATACACGAAATTTGGTATTGAGTGACGTGACTGTATGACGAACATAAATGACTAGTGCATGGTAATAGGGAAATCATGATAAGCAAGTCATGTGCGACATGACTTGCATGCCACGCTCATGGCACGCTCGCGGCCGTTTCGTTAGCTTGATATACAACAAATTCGGTATTGAGTGACGTGACTCTATGACGAACATAAATGACAATTGGTAATATGGAAATCATGACTTGCCATGTGTGACATGACTTGCATGCCACGCTCATGGCGCGCTCGCGGCCGTTTCGTTAGCTTGATATACAACAAATTTGGTACTGAGTGACGTGACTGTATGACGAACATAAATGACAAGTGGTAATATGGAAATCATGACTTGCCATGTGCGACATGACTTGCATGCCACGCTCATGGCGCGCTCGCGGCCGTTTGGTTAGCTTGATATACACCAAATTCGGAATTGAGTGACGTGACTGTATGACGAACATGAATGACAAGTGGTAATATGGAAATCATGACTTGCCATGTGTGACATGACTTTCATGCCACGCTCATGGCGCGCTCGCGGCCGTTTCGTTAGCTTGATATACACCAAATTCGGTATTGAGAGACGTGACTGTATGACGAACATAAATGACAAGTGGTAATATGGAAATCATGACTCGCCATGTGCGACATGACTTTCATGCCACGCTCATGGCGCGCTCTCGGCCGTTTCGTTAGCTTGATATACACCAAATTTGGTATTGAGTGACGTGACTGTATGACGAACATAAATGACAAGTGGTAATATGGAAATCATGACTTGCCATGTATGACATGATTTTCATGCCACGCTCATGGCGCGCTCGCGGCCGTTTTGTTAACTTGATATACACCAAATTTGGTATTGAGTGACGTGACTGTATGTCGAACATGAATGACAAGTGGTAAATGGAAATCATCAGTTGTCATGTGCGACATGACTTGCATACCACGCTCATGGCGCGCTCGCGGGCGTTTCGTTGGCTTGATGTACACCAAATTCGGTATTGAGTGACGTGACTGTATGACGAACATAAATGACAAATGGTAAATGGAAATCATCACTTGTCATGTGCGACATGACTTGCATGCCACGCTCATGGCGCGCTCGCAGGCGTTTCGTTAGCTTGATATACACCAAATTTGGTATTGAGTGACCTGTCTGTATGACGAACATAAATGACAAGTCGTAATATGGAAATCATGACAAGTCATGCAGGACATGACTTGCATGCGACGTTCATGGCGCGCTCGCGGCCGTTTCGTTAGCTTGATATAGACCAAATTTGGTATTGAGTGACATGACTGTATGACGAACATAAATGACAAGTGGTAATATGGAAATCATGACTTCCCATGTTCGACATGACTTGCATGCCACGCTCATGGCGCGCTCGCGGCCGTTTCGTTAGCTTGATATACACCAAATTCGGTATTGAGAGACGTGACTGTATGACGAACATAAATGACAAGTGGTAATATGGAAATCATGACTCGCCATGTGCGACATGACTTTCATGCCACGCTCATGGCGCGCTCGCGGCCGTTTCGTTAGCTTGATATACACCAAATTTGGTATTGAGTGACGAGACTGTATGACGAGCATAAATGACAAGTGGTAATATGGAAATCATGACTTGCCATGTATGACATGACTTTCATGCCACGCTCATGGCGCGCTCGCGGCCGTTTCGTTAGCTTGATATAGACCAAATTTGGTATTGAGTGACATGACTGTATGACGAACATAAATGACAAGTGGTAATATGGAAATCATGACTTCCCATGTTCGACATGACTTGCATGCCACGCTCATGGCGCGCTCGCGGCCGTTTCGTTAGCTTGATATACACCAAATTCGGTATTGAGAGACGTGACTGTATGACGAACATAAATGACAAATGGTAAATGGAAATCATCACTTGTCATGTGCGACATGACTTGCATGCCACGCTCATGGCGCGCTCGCAGGCGTTTCGTTAGCTTGATATACACCAAATTTGGTATTGAGTGACCTGTCTGTATGACAAACATAAATGACAAGTCGTAATATGGAAATCATGACAAGTCATGCAGGACATGACTTGCATGCGACGTTCATGGCGCGCTCGCGGCCGTTTCGTTAGCTTGATATAGACCAAATTTGGTATTGAGTGACATGACTGTATGACGAACATAAATGACAAGTGGTAATATGGAAATCATGACTTGCCATGTTCGACATGACTTGCATGCCACGCTCATGGCGCGCTCGCGGCCGTTTCGTTAGCTTGATACACACCAAAATTGGTATTGCGGTATGTGACTGTATTACGAACCTAAGTGGCAGGTAGTAACCTGAAAACCTTGGCATGCATGTCTTCTACACCGCCATTTACATGCCACGCTCACGGTGCGCTTGCGTCCAGTTCGCTAGCTTCATATACACCAAAATTTGTATTGCGTGACGCGACTGTATGACGAACATAAATGACAGGTCCTAACATGTAAAATATGACATGCAAATTATCTAAAGCATGATTTGCTCATTCCTGGCTGCTTCGCATTACATCGATTCCCACAGTGCGTGGGATCTGCCAACATTTTTCACACACCATTTCTTTTACTTTGTTGAAGAGGACTTTTCTTCTTGCTTTCGAGCTGCTTTCTTTTTTATCTACACTGTGTACTCGAGCTTATGTTCCTTGACCGTAGCGGTCAGTGACATTGTGTGGGCTCTGTCACCCTTACCTTCGCTACTTTTCTTTCCTAATCAATCATATCACTATTACCTGTGGCCGGACAACATGGCTATAATCTTTTTATTTAAGTTCTCTCACGCACTTTATTATTTTGTTCTTTAGAAAAGTAATTACATACTTTCCCTTACTTCATTTCCGTCTTCATTCGTTGGTGTGATTTTCGAAGCTGTAGATCAACGTTTTGTGGCTCAGGTGGAAAACACAATTGGTATAAAGCTAATGATATACACACTAGGTTTTCAACATGTGAAGGCAGCAAAATCAACTTTTAACAGCTGCAAAGCAAACGAAACAAGTCGTTGCTAATCAAGAACACCTCTCCTTTATGAGTTTGTTTTACCATATAAATAACCTTACTAGGACACTTAATCAATACAGTCCTTTATTCAGGCATTGTTTTGTGTTTCAATCTATGAATACCTTGATCGTAGGCTCCTTTTCAGAATGTCTACTACAAAAGAATTGAAATCGAGTGCTCGATGACATTAAAGCAATGAGCATATTTTTGATAATAGACGACGTTAGTTCATCTCGTGACGCATAAGTACGACTACAACACATATTTTGTTAGGGTTGTACAAATATTCGAAATTTCAAATATTTTTCGAATAGTGTTTGCTATTCGATTCGATTCCCACTGGAGTTTTACTATTGGAACTATTCGAACTTCGCAGTGAAAAATACAGTCAGTGGCCGATTCGAACTGACCTCTTCAGACTTTTATTATGCTTCACCTCATCACAATTTCATATTGCAGCAAAGCTTTTTTTCAGGCTCCACGACGGTCGCAAATGTATCGACTAGAGAAAAGGCTGGTTCCAACATGGAGGTGATAGATGTGGCAGAGATGGGGGGCTCAATTAATGCTGTTTTGGACCTGAAATTTGGCGGGAAGTCCGAAAAATCGGACGCCGAAGGTTTTTAGCATCCAAAATTTGAGATGTTCTTGTATATTGATGTCTACAAGGCAGATTTGGAACTGCCGACTTGAAAAGAGCACACCCTTGTCCGCCACATTAGTTAGGCTTCCACAGAAGCGGAAAGAGGAGGATAGGCTGAGGAAATAGCATCTTTGCCTTTCACTTGTAAAGGGCTGTCGGCAACACTTTGGTTGCACCAAATCATGTACATAAATACAATTCGGCCTCTCCATTACCTCATTCTTGATAAGACAACTATGAAACACCACCCCGCCAGCGCTTCATCAACCTAGCGAAAAGAAACACTTTCATGTTGCTACCTCATAAGAATATGCTTGAGAATACTCTCCAACTTTTCTTTTCTGCAATTTCGCTCCGAATTATTCTAAAAACATTCTAGAAATATTCGAGAAATATTCGAAAAATATTCGATTCTATTCGCACTCACACTTCAATATTTGAATTCACTTCATACCCAAAATTTTCCTATTCGCACAGCTCTAATATTTGTTCATAGTGTACACCCGTGAGCAAAAGTATACAGACCATTGCCATTCGTATACCTTTGCTGTCTGCGCCCTCTAGTGGCACGCCGTCTGCTGTCGAGAGCATTTTTCTGCCGAATACTGCCATAGTAATTCTCTCCACAGTAATTTCGTCAAAGAAGAGGTTGCGACTAGGCGGCGTAGACGGTGATTTCGGCACGCGCTTCTGCGGTCCGTATACTTTTGCTGACAGGTGTACGTATTTAGAACGCTTTCATATGAAATAAGGCGGACTTGCTTTTGCTGCATTGCGCAGGAGTTAAAGGATGAAGGAATCAGTGATGACATCATTTACTCACTCAATCGCCATATATAATGAAGTGGTGCTGCGGCCTCTATAATTATTTTTATTGAAGTACGGCGCCAACACTGATCAAGATGCTATGTGCTGCATCCCTTCGTGCTAGCTTTAATATTTACAAAAAATATTGATTACGGACATGAGATCGGAGTTCCTTCTGCTTCCGCATTTCAATCAGAATGTGTTATTCAACATATGTCAATGACGTCCAGATAGGATTTCAGTCCTGCAATGTCGCACTGAGTGGGCAACATGGTCGGCTTGGTGTCAACAAGGTTTGTAAAAGGGAGATGAGAAAAGGTACGGTCTAAAGTGACAAAAAAACATCTGCGTACTTTTCACTAGAAGACGAGGCTTGAACCCCGGTGCTGATATTGAGGTGAAGAGTAAGCGTGTAGCTGTTAAAACAGAACAAAGATTTTTTGTGCATAATTCTACAAACAAAGCTTACCTTCGTACCGCAGATCAAGTATTCCAAATCCAAGCGCATAAAAACAATGAACTTGCTAAATATGTTGTCTCCTAGAGAATTTGGTAGTGATGAAAAGTGTCTAATCAACTTGTAAAAAAGCCTCATACGCACAAGCCTACACTACGGATTCATTGTTTATCAGTCTGCCACACGAAGTGCTTTGAACGTGCGGGATCTTCTCCACCGTGTAGGTACTCGCCTTTCTACACGTGCCTTTAGAACAAGCTCTTTGGAAAGCCGTTACGTTCAGTCAAACGAGTCTTTGCTTCATTTGCAAGGATTGTACTCGTCTCAGGTCTCTTTCAAAACCGTCCGGCTGTAATAGAGCCCTACCCATTTCGCGTGAGATATTTGGCAGAGGGAACGGGTGCCACGTTCCTTGAACACCAACTTATGGCTCCCTCAGAACAGCTACCACCATGGCAGTGCTCACTTATTGGCTGTAATTTGTCTTTTGTAGATGTTCAAGCACGATCCCCATCGCTCGTCAGCTCACAAGGCCATTAAAGCAATATTGTGCTTTTTAAGGACTACCGGCCTTTGTGCACGTCCTTCACTATTGTACAGTGGTACCGCGACATGCGCGTCAGTGGATTTATTTATCATTTTTTTCTTTCCTTCCCTGTGTCTCTCTGTCACCTTTCCACTCCCCTTTGCCATTCCCCCCAGCGTAGGGTAGTTAACCAGACATGTGCCTGGTTAACCTCCCTGCCTTCTCTCTCGTTTTCTTCTTTTTTTTGCACACACCTCTGATACTTCTCTGGTTAAATACTTCTGGTTAAATTTTATTTACAGATGCCTCAGTCTCATGCTGGCGTCTCTTGTGCAGCTGTAGGCCCATCTTATTTTGTGTCTGACGTTCGGCACCGAAGCGTGAGCATTGTCACAGCAAAGGCTTACTCGATAGTTGCGGCCGTTAAACTCATTAACGCATTTAATATACCAAGGGCAGTTATACTGGTTAAGCGTCGTAAAGGATTTGAACACTCACAAAGAAGGGAGAAATTTTCCTGTACGTATATCGCTTTATTCTACATCACACAGCATATATGCGTCCAAGAAGTATGTCGTGCTATGCTGAATTCGAGGTCATCGCGAGATCAAAGGCAACGTGTTGGCTTACCAGCTAGCCACCACCATCCGCTCAAACGCAGCCAACTCATCAAGGGACTTAAAGCCCACTCACTTAGCTCAAGGCTTACTCGCAGCGCCGATGGGACAGAGAAACACTGTATGAAGTACATGTTGGGAAGTCATGTATTCTTAATAGGCCGCCGGTATCAAAGACGGCGGCGCGTACAGAGGGAACACTTTCCAGACTTATGATAGAACGCACACACGGTGATGATGCACCCATGTGAGATAACTGTCGTGATCCATGTACCATTAGTCACATTCTCCTGCAATGCACTGAACTAGATCCTAATAGAGAAAAGCTTTTTTCATTACCATGCCTTCATGAAGTTGCCCCTCCGTCCTCTAATGTTCACGGGTAGAGAACCTCTTTTAAAAGATCAATCTTTTTTGGAATTTTAAAATGCTCATAGTTTTCGCATTATATTCTCAGGAAGTCCTAGCCCGGCTTCTCAATTGAGGCTGCCGTCGCGGTAGCACCTGCCTGCCAGCCTTTGGGCTCAGTCGCCTGGAGGAAGCATGCATGCAATTTCCATATACCCGCATTTTAGCATCACGATCACTTGGCGTGCGTTCAACGTCCATAGATTATTACCCTTGTCACTGTGATAATGGCGTACTATATATTTTTTACGTTTCCACATAGCTATTGATTTCAGGTCACTTTACACCTATATCACATTGTATCTTCGTAACTCCTTAATCAGCGCTAGCACCACATTATCAGCCATGACGCTCTTTTCCCGCAACTGCCTCTCGCGCCATTAAATGTCCCATACCAAGTTTATGCGCGTACGAAGAGATTTATTGACGTTGATGTTGGGGTTCGGCTTTCACCAGGATGCAGATGAAGGCTGAACGAGAATTAGGAAATAACTTTTACGAAACATCACGGCTAGTGCTTCGGTAGCCATATATTTTTGGACTAGATTGCATGTTTTCTCTTTAGCGAACCTGTGCGAAACCTTCTTCCTCTATAATAAGAAAGCTTAGATTACGATGATTACGATTATG
>JALIZH010027824.1:0-12096 GCA_030522465.1 Rhipicephalus appendiculatus
TTGACCTGCGGTCATAAAGGGCGCTTCGCTGGCCGCAGCAACAAGCAGTTGGTCCTGGTCTTCGCTTGTTTTGCGATTCAAATGCCGAGGGGCGTCACCAATACGATGTTCCTCACGAAAAGCCTGAACTATTCTGGCGACGGTCGCTTGAGTTATTTCAAGGCTCCTAGCTATTTCTCTTTGAGAATGGCCACACCACGACATTGCTATGACCCGCTCTCTTTTTTCCGTCGGCACTCGAGGAGGCATAATCGAATATGGAAAATGCGGCGCCAGCAGCGGTCTTCTTATAGCGCTTCAAATTACTTTTTATTACTTTTTTTTATTCAAATTTCCCTGCGCATCAGCTTTGAGCAGTTTCTTTGACTGTAATCACAGGAAAGATCAAGAGAACATGAATCGGGAGATCACGGTTTAAGTTGTGCGCATGGTTTTGTTCACACCGCTTTTGTTTTTCTTTTTTTCTTATCTAAGGAGACTAATGCAGTCATTGTGGTAGGGCGTGCATCGTCCTGAAAGGAACAGCGTGGCAGACGACGCTTGCGCTAGCGCTGCTTTGTGCGCCTGCGCGTACTGTTGCCGGTCTCGCAGATTATCGCCGTTGTAAGGCGCTGATACTGCGTGCGGTCGACGCTCGCGCGATATTATTAAAAATGCTGGAGGCTGTACGTGTTTCATTTGCGTGGCACCTTGTTTAACGATGTACGGTCGACTCGCCCAGCAACATTCATTATTTCAGGCTAATGTTGTGCGAGTTGTTTTGGCGACGTTCAGCCGTCGTTCTTGGTGTTCATGTAGCTGAACCGCAGAGCTTGCTGTATAGCCAAGCTGCATGACTGGTCGCCCTGGGAACGTCGTTGCCGAATCGTGTGGCGGTGCTTGTTACTTCGTTTAGCCGTGGTGATTGGTGTCTTCTTTGGTGTGTCGTTGCACGAACATGTGTCGACATTGACGGGGTGCTCATTTGGGTCTTGCGTATCGCTCACATCTACTAAATATAGCACATGAAAGCGCTGTCAGAGATGACATCCGCGCTGCGCTGGGAAAAAAATTCAGACGGTTGGGCTGAGCACGCTACTGCATAATATAGAGTAAAAGTATATTTTCGCGGACCAAATGAATTACTTTTATGCAACAAGTTCATCAAGTATACTGCAGATCGTGAAGGCGTTGCTAAACTGTTTTATTACGCACGTAGAATGCATAGTCAAGCACAGTGGGCTAGTATAAAGCGTGCAGGGTTTATTCCTTTGACAGCCTGTACGACTTCGCCGATCTCAAGAAAAGGTTCATCTGTGAGCTGCGGTGTCACAGCGCCACTATTTTCATCGGGGCATCGGTCCCCGCGCTGGCGCGAATCAGATTTCTCGATCGCCACTGTGCCGACATCCCGGCAATTTCCTTTAGTGCTTTGAAAGAAGACGCTTTAGGATCGCCGCGCGGTGTGATACATGTTTAGTTCTGGTCCGAGATTGTAGGGGTGTACTGCGTGAATGAGTATCTCTTACTGAGAGAGTGTCACCGCGGAAGCAGGGGTTAAATAGCGTGCGTCGATAACACATTTCTGAACGCGTCCAATGTGCGGAAGTGGAGGGGATAGGCCCGTAAATTAATTCTGTGCATCAGTGAGTGAATGCGGCTTCATTGACAGTTGTGAGCGTGTCAGAGAGAGAGAAGAAACGTTTATTAGTACATCCTATTAGTAACTAAAGTGGGTGGGGCTCTTCGTCCAGAGCTCCACTGGCTATCCGCGATGCGCAGCGCCTTATAGGGGCGCCACTGAAAGCCGCGTAGCGGCGGCCGTCGGAACCGCAAGCGGGCCGCGTAGCAGACGCCTCCTTTCACTGCAAGCAAGCATGACGGAAGTGCGCGCGTGCGATTTGCCGCTTTTGCGCGTCCCAAATTATTACTTTTGCGGCGATAGTGTGCGCAAAGGAGCCGCACTTTATAATAGTGAAACAACGCGTGAACCAACGTTTTTTCTCGACACAGTAGCTTCGTTTACGTGCCATGTGTTTATATAGTAGATTTTGAGGGAGCGCTGTCGCACCGGCGCATGGATTTCAGGGGTGTGGCCACGCGAAGGGTCAGCGTTGGTAAAACTTTGAAACCAGCACGATAAACTTGTGAAAAAATATCTCGGCAGCTTGCGCTAGTGGCGCAAGGGTTTCCTATTAGCATTGTTATAACCGGCAAGGCGGCCTGCAAGGGACGCTCATCGGCATGCCTTCCAAACGCAGTCCGCGTCCAGCAGGAACGCAAGAGGTGTTCTTGTGCGCTGCAGGGAATGCGCATCGGCGTTGCTGGTACACGCAGTCCGCGTCCTGTGCAAAGACTTGACGAGACTCGCGTGCACGGACGGATATAAAAGGAGCGCATCGAGAGTGCGCTGGGGGCCTCTTGTCGCTTGCGAACTCTTCTCATGTAAAGGCGCGTCTCTACGCCTACTTTGTTTACTCTTGTAAATATGGAAATAAACGTGCCTTTTTTGTAAGCAAGAAGCCTCGCAAGAGTTCTTTGCCGGAGCCTGGGTGGCAGCCTGTACCCCCTCCTCGGTCACATCAGCATGAAGTCATGTTACGAGGCATTCAAAAGGAGGTTGAATCGGTTGAATGTCCTGTCAGAAGCCTTCAATGCGCACAGGTGCCATGTTTTACAGCCAATATGCGTAGAGTTGAGGCGAGCGCACAGCGAACATTCTGCACCGGTGATCGCATTCCAGTGCCATCAATAGGTAGAATGCAGCCGATTTCGTGCAGCACACGTGTGATTCCACGGCGCTTTTGTAAAGGAGCCGTCACCTGCCCCACATTCTCTGGCATTGCGCTTCGCGCCATTTGTTTTTCAAGAGAGCCTAGGCATCGCGTCTTATCAGTAATAACAACCTCATGTGCATTGTAGCGTCTACAATGCAGGCGAGGCGACCAAGTGTAAATGTAGTAGCGTTCGCTGAAGACGTAGCGACATAAATGGAGAAATAAAAACACGGTAATCGTTCTAACACTGTCGTAAAGAAAGCGCGATTGCTTACCTTCTGCGTCGGACAGCCGCAATCCACCGCCTTCGCATCTCGCTCATGAAATAGCACCGGAAACCTGTAGAAGCGCGTTTCTGGCGATTTTTTGTATGTGTTTGAGCAGCCGACAACGCGGCAGTTATTTTTCGACATCGCTGAAGGCCCGACAGAGGCGTTAAATCACGATGAAAACACGTCCATCCGTGCACTCGCGTACACGGTCGCGGGAAAACTGCTCGCCCGAGCCCGCCTGCGCTTCCGAGCCGTGGCGGCAGATGGCGTCGTCGGCGCTTTGCGCATCGCCTATAGCGGCTCGCCGGGCCTGGTCCAGGGTTGCCAGTTGGCTTCCCAAGGCCTGATCCGAGAGTCGCGCCTCCCACGACCAATGTGGTAACGTGTGTGGTTTTATGAGTGCGGAGTTTGCCGCAACAGGGCGCGAGGTACAACTGTATGTGATGTGTGTCAGTGTTGGTATCCCTCCGCACCACGGGCACTCATCGCGATATTCGGAGGGGTGTATTTTAGAAAGTGTGTGTAGGTTGGGGTACGTGTTCGTCTGTAGACGGCGCCAGTCTCTCGATTGTGCTCTGTTCAATTTCGGGTGAGGTGGTGCCATAGTGCGTCGCTCCAGCCGTTGAGCTTCGAGAATGTCAGCTCGACCGCTTGGTCGCTCGTCGTCGTCAGGGGCTATGGTGTCGTCTACAGGCGCGTCCGTACTTGCGCGAGCGAGTCGGTCGGCCCGTTCATTTCCGGGAACACCCGTATGTGCCGGGCACCAAATGATGCCGTGGTCAGATGCGATGTGCGAGCCCTAGGATTCTTAGGACAGTTCGTGGTATTGTGCCATGCATGTAAAGTCGGCATGCTGTTTGTGAATCCGTGAAGATGGTGGAGTTTGTACCTCGCTTGTCCGCATCTGTGATGGCCAGGGCGATTGCAGCGGCCTCCGCTGTTGCCACGGACGATGTGCGTATTGTCGCTGCTGCCACCAGTTGTCCTCTATTACTGGCCACTGCCGTGTACGTGCGGGACCCACTTGGAGTGGTGCCGGAAGGGCAGGCGTCCGTCAGGATCAGTGCTGTGGTTGCGAAGCTTTCGTGCACGAGCTTGGCGTCGCGCGCTGTGGAAGACCGGGTGCATGTGACGCGGTACTGGTGCCACGTGGATCTGCGAGCGCATAGTCGGAGGGAGTAATTCGGTGCTATCTCCACTGTGCTGCGGGGCGAGAGGAAAGCCAAGCTTGGTTAATATAGCCCGTCCTTGTGGTGTGGTGTTTAGCCGTTCCCGCTGCGCTAGGAGGGTAGCTGCTGCATATTCTTCATAAGTATTCAGCATCCCGAGCTGAGACAAAGCTGTGGTGCTGGCGTTTTGCGGCAGCCCCAGGGCTGCCTTGCAAGCGATTCGAAGGAGTCGGTCCGCTTGCTCGATATCTGTCCTACGGGTTGCTTGATAGGGCAGTGCATAGGTGATGCGGCTGACTACGAAGGCGTGCACTAGCCGTAAGGTGTCAGCTTCGCGTATTCCTTTTCTGCTGCGAGCGATGCGACCTAAGAGGCTGGTGATACCGCTCACCGTGCGCTTGAGATTCGCAAGGGTGTGCGCTGTGCTCCCCGTTTCCTGGACGTGCATACCCAGAATTCGAAGCTGCGCTACTCTCCTGATCGTTTTGCCTGCTAGTATCAGTTGGAGCTCTGGGGATCTGTCAGCCCGGGTGTACTTTGGCCGCACATGGATGTATGCCGATTTTTCCGGTGAACAAGTCATGTTCATTTTCTTCATGTGACTGTATATAACGTCAATTGCCCTTTGCAGTACGTCCTGCCTATTTCCGTACGAGCCCTTATTTGCCCAACATGTAATATCGTCTGCGTAAATGGCCAAGCCCAAGTCCGGATCCTCCTGCAAATCAAGAACCATTCTTCTCATGGCGAGATTAAAGAGAAGTGGGGAAAGGATGGAGCCTTGCGGGGTTCCCCCTGTCTGGAAGGCTGTATAGGGAAGAGCGTGTTGTGCCCAAACCAATTGTGGCGGTACGGCCAGCCAGAAAGTCCCGTACGTATTTGTAAATGCGTTCGCCGCATCCGATATCTTGAAGGCCTTGCAGGACTGCTTCATGAGAGACTCTGTCAAAAGCCTTATTAATGTCTAGCGCTAGTAGGATCCTGTCCAGACTACCCGGTGGAGGATTGAGGACGTCCTCTCGAAGCATAAGGAAGACATCTTGGGTGGAGATGCCTTTCCGAAAACCCACCATAGAGTCTGGCAGGAGGCCTTGTCGCTCTATATGGCATTGCAGGCGCGTGAGGATGACTCTCTCAAATAGCTTTCCTAGACACGACGTAAGGGATATCGGCCTTAGATTCTTCAAGTCCCGGGGCTTGCCTGGTTTTGGAATGAGAACAATAGTTCCCTCCTTCCAGCGTTGTGGTATATTTCCTTCTGGGGACCAGACTTCTTTGTTAAAGAAGTCTGTGAGCTGTTGGAGGGTTGGGTCGCTTAAATTTCGCAGCATTGCGTTAGTTATCCCGTCCGGTCCTGGGGCTGTGTTTTTTCTAAAAGCTTGTGCAGCGGCATAAAGTTATGAAATACTGATGTCGGCGTCCAAGGAAGGGTTGGCAGGACCTCTATATTGATTGTCGGATTTTATCCCGACTTGTGCCACATCGTTGGTACCGATGGTATTCTCTTTTTAACTGCGTAATCAACTCTTCCTCCAAACCGTCGTACTCTCCCACAAGTTTGGTGAGGGTATTTGCGGTTGCTGTGCGCGTTCCCACGGGGTCTAACATGCTGCTTAAAATATTTCCATGTCTTCTTAGTGTCGAGGGTACTGCGTAGCGAGTCGCAAAAGCTATGCCAGTTATTCGTATATAATGTACACGCGTATACGGCTGCCGCATCTGTCACTTCCTGAATTCGTTTGCGGAGCGTCCTGTTGTGACGCTGCCTTTTCCATCGTTTTATGAGGCTGCGACGGGCGTCCCACAAGTGTAGGAGATGTGGGTCGACCGCCGGTGTTTCCTGTGTCGTCTGGACGGTCTTGGTGACTCCCTTATAGATAGACTTTATAACTTGCTCCCATTCAGCCGCATTGCTGGGTGCGCAGTTGCCTTGACACCAGTCCTGTTGCCGATCCCGGAACTTATTCAAATCCGTAATTCTTGCTTTGCCAAGTGGTCTGCGCATCTTGCTCGTAAAAATTGCGATGCTGATTATATGATGATCGCTTCCCAAGGTCTCTTCAAGTCTTTGCCAGCTGGTGTGTCGGTCAGCGTTAGTGAAAGCGAGATCCGGTGTTGTGTCACGTTCGACACTGTTTCCTATTCTAGTGGGAGAGTTCGGGAGGTTCAGGAGGGTGAGGTTGTGTTGCTCTGTCGCATAGAGGAGCCGTTTTCCTTTAGCGGCATCCTTGAGGTACCCCCCATTCTGTGTGTGCCGCGTTGAAGTCACCAAGAAGGATAAGTGAGTCCCTGCGCGAGGCCGTGGCCATTGCTGCATGCACAAGGCCATAAAAACCTGCCGCTCTTTGCCTCGGTGGACTGTAGACATTTATGAGAATGCATTTTGGTCTACCTTTCTTGACGGGCCAAATAGTGATGAGTTGGTGCGAAATATTCACCCCAGGAATTTCGCTAGTGCTAATCGCAAGATCCTTTCTTGCGTAAGTTACCACAGAGGTATGGGTTTCGCTAATGTAGCACGTCTATCCTGGAAGGTTCCGCTGTTTTTTTCCAACTTCCTGCAGGCATAGGATGTCCGGAGGAACCAGGGTCGACTGCATGTTTGTTTGTTGTTGCATGTTTGTTACAAAGGGTCCGACAGTTCCACTGCCATACAGTAAGACTCTCTTGATGTCCAGTGGTTCGGTTAGCCAGAGTAGGTAGAGTTAAAGGCATCTTCTGTGTCTGTCGTGAGGACTACCTTTGGTTGCCTTTCATCAGAGTGGTGGCCGGCAGAGCGTTTGTATCTGTGGCGAGAGTTTTTGCCTTCGCCATTTGCCTCTACCGTACGTCTGAGGCGCTGAATGTCGAGAGCGAAAAGCTGAAGTTGCTGATTCACGTACGTGGTTAATGTGTCTAACTTAGTGTGTAATTGCTCCAGCGACTGTGATGAGTTCACTATTTCCGAAGCGTTCGATGTCTCCTTCCGCGTACGTTGTTGTGTTAGCGTTGCCATTTGCTGGCGCAGTAGCGCAAGTTCGCTTTTCATGTTAACAAGCGTTTCGCGAAGCTGTTTGTTTTCAGCAATAACTTTTTTGTATTCTGCGTGCTGTGTTATTGGTGTGTTATGGCTGGTCGTGCCAGACGCGACCCCCACCCGGCTCACCTCTGGCATAGCTGTGCTCCGAGTCTCCGGACCATGGTTGTGGGCGGGCGTCTCCCTTTTTAAATGCGAATGCATTTCTTAGTCGGGCTATGTCAGGCGGCGTTGTCCCGCGTTGTCCGGCGTTGTCCGCGGAGGAGGAGGAGGAGGATAGGTTGAGGAGGTGTCCGCGCGCCGGCAGGTGTTATCTCTCCGCTCTCACTCCCTCTCCCATAGGCAACAGCTGCGGGCGCGCGCGCGCTTATCCTCGCCCCTAGCAAACGGAGCATGGGGTGCGAGAGAGTGTAGGAGAGGGTAGGTGCAGTGCTTCGCCGCTCCTTCTCTCGCCGTTCGCTCTCTCTCCTCCCTGCGCCCCACTCTCCCGTCCGCTCGCGCCTCACTCTCGACCGTTCGCTGGCTGGGCGCCTCTCAAGGCGATGAAGTCGGTGTCGGCGCATTCGCATTTCCTCACGATTCCCTTCGGGGAGGTGGGGGCATTTTTTTCTCCGGATGCCGTGGTCGGGCTGGTGTCGGCGTGGGCGTCGATGACCCTCCCGCAGGGGTTGGAGGAGAGTGCTGCGCCGATTTGGAGTAGGACCTCGATCGGGATCTGCAACAAGACGTGGCGCGTCGCTCCAGACTTGTGGCTCTACCGTGGGCTTCCTCCTTGTCCTCGGAGGAAAACCAACGTGCCTGTCGGGCTCCTTGCGGTCGAGACGGCCGAGGTGTACGCGGCGCTTTAGACTTTTTTAGCCGCTTGGTACAGCTGCGGTCCCCAGTCGCATGTGGCCCCCCCGCACGAGGCACAGTTCAGTTCACAGGGGTGCTCGGGGCTTGGGTTTTCTAGTCCGCACATCCTACAGATTTGTCGGTCAGGGATGAGGGCAGACGTCTGTGCGGTAATAATAATAATATGTGGGGTTTTACGTCCCAAAACCACGATATGATTATGAGAGACGCCGTAGCGGAGGGCTCCGGAAATTTCGACCATCTGGCGTTCTTTAACGTGCACTGACATCGCACAGTACACGGGCCTCTACCATTTCGCCTCCATCGAAATGCGACCGCCGCGGCCGGGATCGAACCCGCGACCTTCGGGTCAGCAGCCGAGCACCCTAGCCACTGATCCACCGAGGCGGACGTCTGTGCGGTGTCCTCGTACTCTGCACAGCTTGCAAACTTGGACGGTGGCACGGAAGGGATGCCTAGAAGGTTTAAACGTGCAAATACATATATATACAAACAGAAATACTTTAATACAAAACACCTACGTTTGTTTGTATTACAACCTTTAAGCTTGTGGTAGACGCAAGCATACTTTACGAGGTTGCTGCCGCTGATGCAGGTGCTCTCCTTTCGATTGGTGATTGTCAGCTTTGAAAATGCCCTTTGAACATTGAAAATGTCGTTCTAAAATTCGAGCTTATCGGACAAATCCGAATTGTCAAAAATTTTACCGGCGAGTGTTTATCGGATTTATGCGGATTTATCTCAGGACACAGCGCCCTAACCATAAGCTGTCCTTATGTGCCAGTGCACCCAACAAGCCTGTAAGCTCACAATCTGCACACCACTCAATTTACAGTAAGACACTGATCCAGCTTGCAACACTAGGCTCAAATAAAAAATAAATAAATAATGAAATAAATAAATAGGGCAGTGTAGGCAGCTACTCGGCGGCTGCTTCGCATTAAATCGAGTCTCATAGTGCAGGGATCTGCTGGATTTTTATTCCAAGGTTGTTATAGTAATTAATTCATAGACAATCACCATCAGTTTTGTGAAACGACATTACTTGCTGGCATCACCTGAGTCAATCCGAGTTACCAAGTGCCTACAAGCACTCAAATTGGCTACCGAGTCTAAAAACATGGGCTATTTTCTGACTGACCTTTGTTGTATGCATGAGATGGGAGAAAGCGATAGCCTATGCCACCATTTATTTATTAAGAACTTTGTCAGTTCATAAATTGGGGGAGTTTGGTCTTGGACAAGAGCCGTTTTTTTCAATGGGTGGCACCACATTTCTTTGGTGAGCTTTTGTAGCAGCCTGTGGGGCTCTTGCTTAATTCGAGAAATACCTTGCCCAATGACCACCTTAATGCTTTTTGGGCCTCACACATGCGCAGTGGCCTTGACACTATTTCTTCAGGACCCCTTTCAAAAACCCCTGATTATGTGGAATACACCTTGCGTTACATGTTAAGTGCAACCGTGATGGTTATTAGCATTGCTGTTTTTCAGTGCATCTGTGACATGGCTGCCTCATGTTTATTCCAGGTACCTTGTTGGCACATCACAAGAGAACCACAGAAGGCAAAACCTAAGCGACACAGAAGAGCCCATTCAGCTTGCTTGGAGAGTGACATGAAAAAATAGGGCTCTGTGAGTCTATATATATCTCGTTCGGCTGACTTGAGATAATGTCTTACAAGGAACAGTTAGCTCAATTTGTTCTTCCGCAAGATATGTGCAATCCACAAATGTTCAATGTATTTATATTCAAATACAATACAACTTTCAACTGACTTTTTTTGTGTTTTCTTTTTCTGTAAAAACACTATTCTGAATTTTCATGCAACCTTATTCAAATATTAATTTAACTTAGTGCCGAGCATTTGAAAGTGTTTGAAGGAAAACGAGAAAGCTCACCATATGAGAACCAGACAGTTTTAATAATTATATTTGATCATTCTAATCATTTTTTTCTTATTTACGGGCTCTCGACTATACAAGTTCCGCTTTAGTTAGACAACAAAACACAAAACTACAACACTAGTTCGCACAACAGTATGGATGCCTTCTTATACAATTGAATGCTGCATGAGACAGAATGAAAAGAGACGCACAAATGAGTCTGTTTCAGTCGCTGGTGTATGTGGCGCTCTTCCCTCCCGTCTATTTACATTGGATCACTTTCTGGTACTTTGATTATTCGTTGAAGCTGCTGTTATCAGACGGCAACGTTACGAATTAAATACTTTTGTCGAAAGCACCATGGTTCTCATGTTAAGTCCTGCATGTGCCAAGTACGGTAGGAAATATGCATTGCACGTTAAGTTATGTAACAATATACCCATCGTACGGTATCGACAAGATTACTACATAACAGCGGGTTCAAACGTTTTTGCTTGTGATACGGTATTAGCAAAGTTATGAGGCGCTACAGCTTCAACAGCAGATAGTTGTGGTACGGCATTGCTAATGTTGATAAATAAGTACGGCTTCAGATTTATTCACTTGCGTTACAGGATTGGTAACGTTGAGAAACACTACGGTTCCAAAAGTAGTTCCTTGAGCTACGGCATCTGTAATATTTGTAAGTAACTACGCCTTCATTAGTGTCCTATGCCGTAACGGGAAACAGTCTGGCATCAAGAGTTAACGCCTTGTTTTACCGTATGGTTACGGCAATTTTTTTAACAGTGTGGTTCAATAAAAATGCGGTCAGAGTCAGTTGTTTTGCCAGTTGTGTCGGAGTTAACATCAAATTTCTCTTTCTTGTGTCTTCATTCACAGCGGCCAGGCTGGTCGACGTATTAACACACGCTTGAGCGAACAATCCAAATTTATTCAATGGAGCTGTCTCATCTCGCCTCATTATGTCATTCATGCAAAAGTAATCCAATCTTCGAAATCACAGTAATTTTGTACCATCAACCTAATCAGACCACGCGAGAGATTTCGGAGTCATCATGTCAGATAACGCTGCATTTTGTGTTAGCCAACCTTCTAGGTCGTTACAAGTGTAGGAATTCAGCTTTCTTAATCGACTGTAGACACGAGCCTTCGTTGTTTGACTTTTACAGAAAGCTGTTACGAGATCACAACAAGGGCCGTTTTTGCGCCGTAGTTTTGCGCCGTAGTTTTGCGCCGTTTTGCGCCGGTGTCTGTAACCACTATCGCACGAAATACTAAAAAAACTAAAGAATGAGGGAATCGAACCCGGGCCCTCTGCGTGGCAGCCAAGCACTCTACCACTGAGCTACGCCGCTGCTTGAAACTACAGTGCAAACTGATCCGATGCAGGCTTCATGTCGGGTAAGGAATCTCGTTAACGTGTGTTGTAAAGCGTTTTAGAACAGTAAAGTAACAACCAGGCGTCACGCAATGCGATTTGCGTAACGAGTGGGTCGTTCAATGCTCCAACCCATTACAAAAGCCCCCGGCCTAACTCGTCATCTTTTTTTACAGCGAAAGCTGTTATGAGGTCACAACAAGGGCCGTTTTTGCGCCGTAGTTGTCCGCCGCCGCCGGTGTCCGTAGCCGCTATCGCACGAAATAAGAAAAAAAACTAGCTAAATAAAGAATACCTATGACAGAATGGGAATCGAACCCGGGCCCTCTGCGTGGCATCCCAGTACTCTACCACTGAGCTACGCCGGTGTTGAAACTGCATGCAAGCTGACCCTATGCAGGCTTCATGTCGGGTAAGCAATCACGTTAACATGTGTAATAAATCGTTTTAGCACAGTAAAGTAACAACCATGCAAGTGTGCTTGTAGTAGTTGTCCCAAGAGTTTAAAAAAGGCTCTGGAAAGGCCGCTCTTCCAGCTTTCGCTGTGACTGTGCTGCGCGATCCGCGCAGGCCTGGCGGTCTTTTTTTTCCACGTGTGCAATAAACTTTCAGTTGTGAATGAGCGCTATATGGTGTGAGTATTGTATTTCCTTCCCTGTTCTGCTTCTTTCTCTTTTCGCTCTAAGTATATTCCAACCTGTAGTTACAGTGCCAAAGAAGGTTAGTAGGCACTTGCCGTTCGTTACAAACATGGTGCGAG